>JAQFZQ010000824.1:0-25921 GCA_034696005.1 Glomeris marginata
GTTCATGTAAATGACCTATGCAATTAGACATTGGATAACTCTGCAATGGCTCATTTCCGCCCATGGGTTTATTGGGGTAAACATGCTTGTTTTGGTGCCATTTATACACACCAGAAGTTTGTCTGTATATTTTTGGGACACCCTGTATATGAGGAATTAATTGGTAACAATATACGTTATTTCATTTCAGTATCGCAAATGAAAAGAGATAGGATGCCAGTTCCAATTAAATTGCACTTACATCTTTTTATTTGAATAGTACAACAACCCCTGGCAAAAGTTTGGAATCATGCAAGCACTGCATGTTGTATAAATACTGTAGGTGATACACCTGCTTTCTGGACCAATCGTATTAAGGGACCACCTGCCTGTTAGGAACTACTTTGCTCATTTCCGTGGAGCTCAAGGATTTAATATGGGTGAGAGGACCACCTGCCAAACACGACCAAGGACCATGATTTTTGAGGCAAAAATTGATGAAAACATGTCAAATTGGACCCTTCTTACAAAAGTTGGACAAAAACTCCTGAGGTTTATGTAAATTTTGGGGAAATTTAGCATAGGTATCACCTCACACTTCCAATACACCCCTCAGCCATGCAGCAAGTAAAAACGGAGGGTTCATGTATTTTAGTATACATTTGTTCTGTAAATTATAGGTTTTATTTTTCGTGTAGTATCTGCGTTAAGGGAGCACTTGTAAGTTTACTTTTCCAGCTGGTCGCGCCAGTGGGACAAATTACCTCACCTTCCCCTGTAAATATTGACATTATCCTAAAATGCCAACATATAATGTCTATAATTTTTTACAAAGGTATCACTTGCTTAGAGATGGTGTGGGAGGTCTACAATGAACTAACTGTAACTTGCAAGCCATATGTATATGTACATGGTTTCCAAGAATATTGTATAAAATGAAACGAAAGGTAAATGTGCGTATAATGATATAGCATTAAATGTCCATTCACTAAAATACACTAATTAATATTTGTTTAATGCTTGTATGACCTACTACATAATGTTACTTGTTCTGCACAATAATCTCGTCAGACAACAGCATGTTCACTAGTACATTCTATGATCCATTATTTATGTTGGCATAGATTACAGGCTGCTATATATGACATGAGGAAGAATGCATGTATGGTGTTCGACACATGAATTTGCCCTCGTGTACATATGTGAGGCACAGTCAAAACATTAGTTGCAATCATTTTTTCCAAAAAAAGTAATGCGCTTATCCAGTTTTCATTATTTTTGTAACAAAGTGCATACCTTTAGCTATTTTCCGCGTAATGACAAAATTTATTTAATCACTTATGTTAATGTGGTACGAGTTTATCAACGCCATCTTTTAAAAATGTCCGTCCAACTGCAGCTAATCATTTTCGAGTTGCATTTTTCATCTCTTCATCTGCTGCTTGACAAGGGACCAAACACATGAAAGTCATAAGGTGAAAGGTCTAGACTGCATGTATACTTCGCTTAATTCATTAATAATTTCCATAAGGTTACACTTTTTTGCTCATGAAAAACGTGTCACGTATTGCACGGACTTCCAATTTAGACGCTCCTTCCAAAGTACAAGTGTAACCCCACAGAAATTCATGAAGAATTAAGCAAGTGTATATAAGGTCCTGGCATTGCACCTTATGAATTTAATGTGTTAGAACAAAACAGCGTGCTATTCAGAGCTTCAATGTAAATACCAAATAGCAATGCAAGGTTGTCATATTTTAAATATTTGAAACAATTGAAGAAAACACTCTGCTTCTCCCTGCTTGATATAACCGATTGCTCTATACTTTCTTCTGAACCTCCGAAAGAAGCTAAATAACAGCTTTATTAGTTTATAAAGTGCACATGCAGCACTGGAGCCTCTTTTGGAATAACTGGAACCAAATTGACAACAAATTTATACTGATTTGTCAGCAGATCCATACAAAGTAATACACTCGTTGAAATAATTAAGCATGGAAAATTCATATCCATTTCCTAGAAATCAGTTGCGCTAAGAGTGCATAGGTATATATATATATATTGTACATATTGCACATGTAACGAACAGGTCCAGGTCCATGGGTGGTACTAAATGAAGTTGTTCATAGACTAGTGTTCGATTTATACAAGTATTATCTATGATTATCATCTGAGACTAAACATAATCGTTCAATAAATGCAGATGTTCAATGTGCCAGGTGTTAACCTATGCATACAAGATAGATGTCTGCTAACCTTGCCACCATATTTTAGCGACCTGATATCATTTATACCTATAATTTATATAACTGTGTAATACCTATATGCTATACCTACTTCACTCTAACTAATATAATTTTTTCATCTACAGTAGTTTGCTAAATGGGAAGTAACCTATAGCTGCCATAAAACGAATTAAAAATTACTGTAGAGTATGATACAGAATTTTATGGCGACTGAGTGAAAAGTTTAGAACAAAAATATTAACAAGAGTGATAAGAGTAATAATACAAATGTTCTGCTTTCATGACAGAAGGTGATTAGCTAGAAATTTGTTTGACTGGAAGCTGCATGCACTTGTATGCAAGTGAACATCATGCAGTGCAGTTCAAAAATGTTATACTGTATCATATGATTGATATTTCTGTAGCATTATTTATATACAATTCGATATCTCAAAATCCATAAATAATTATTAGTTGCATTTTTTCACGAGAAGTACACAAATACATACAGTAATAATACATTTATTCATTGTATTGTTTACTGTTTTTTTCTTCTTATAAGCATCGTGCAAGTTTAAAGTTTTTTTACGAATTCAACAATTTAAAAGGCCCTTTTTATCCGAATATTTTAAAATTCAAATACGGATATCATGGTCTTTGAACACATCATGTGAAGTTTGTCAACTTTATAATTTAGATTGACGACCAATCTACAACTGCTTAAAAGTTAGTACCTAGATGATCAAATTTACAATTTAATGGCTGTATTGGAAAGAGCACCCACACATTCCTATTTGCCCCAAGTCAGCTTTGAATATTTTTTACCGCTTGCAATTACATTTATAAAGGCACATACTTTTTGTTCACCCTGTATAGTAAAGCGGAAATACTGATAGTTTTTGGATGCCTTGCAATAAATTATAATTGGAATGTAGAAATTTTGCAAGTTTGTACTAGGTAGCCCTATATTGTATTTAAAAATGTTCCCTTGAACAAATTTAATATTTACTCAGTATTTTTATTTCCACTTGAAATGCATAACATGAAATGTTGATAGTCATGCAAATTCATTCCTGAATTAAATTATGAGTTTGTTTTTGACAACATTAAGTCATTTGGCAGAAAGCTTTCTCACTGGGTATCCCGTATGTGCCACTCACTACATTGTAAACTTTGTGTCAATTAGAATGGACGACAGGAATGAAGTGGTTAAAATATTCCTAGTCCACTCATTCAAAAAATCATACGAGTTTTTGGTTTGCACTAAAATGTGCAATGACGATTGCAATGTACGCTGCATGTTGGGGGTGGAAATGAGTGTTTCTGCAGCATTGTATCTATGAAATGAATATATTCTCATGATTTCGGTTTCATTTTATGCATGCCAAGGTTATAAATTTAGACCCACTACCGGTACGTTTTTAGAATGCATGATACTTATGCATAGTTGAGCTAGCTATTGGGGCAGTAAATGCTACATTTCACCGTTGTATATACTGATGGCAACTAAGGCTGTTGTATACATGAGATAGATGTATCCATTTTTATGTACATATGCTGCATTTGAAAATATACAATTTGAGGCAATAAAGTACTATAATATCCCTGTATCTATTATGCACCTTGCATCTACCTAGCTGTCTCCCGAAATCGCGCTTCCCTGCAGGTTCTGTGTGTCTGTGTGGCTGCCTACTTTCAGGGATTTTTGACCTAACTTCGGAAGCCCATAGCTCCCTTAGTAATCATCCTGGCGGTACATAACGAAGACAATGTGATTATTAGCCCATCCACTCCAAACCCTTAAATTTTTTGCTCCGAGGTGCGTTACACCCTGTATACTTATCGCATGGAGGGGACATATAGTGCCAATGCTAACTGTTGACTTTTCTTCAACAAAAGGACCTTTTTGGCAATTTTAATCTTTTCATTGCCATTGTTCAATAATTTAATAATTGCTGAGCACAGTGTCTCCCTCTCTGACCAGTCCTTTTGTGCCAGAGAGGGGAACAGGGCCGCACCTATTAGTGAACAATGGCAATTTAAGGATTAATATTGCCGATAAGGCCCTTTGTTGAAGAAAAGTCCACAGTTGGCACTATATGTAACTAGGACTGGGTACTCTCCAATTGGAATCGATGTGCCTGAGCTTCACGAACTGCCACATGGTGGTGCTTGCTCGATATTGAAAAAATACCGATAGACGAATATGTGTATGGATGCACAGCTACTAGGCAACCAGTGACATCTGCCATTCCGCGAATCTGGCAAGCTTCCATTTTTTGGAACGCTGGAGGGGGAGACCCTGTTCTGAGAGGCTAAATTTGAACGTTCTCGATTTATTTATAAGTTATTCATGCATCTCTATATAATTATTTATACTAGGCAATGCGCAACATGTATTGTCAATAAACAACATGCCTGGATTTTGTTCACATGAAACACAAACAAAACAATTTATGTACCAATACATATTTCCATCTAAACATTGTACTGGGTAAAAAAACCTTCGAATTTAATCTCGCAGAACATGGTCTGCCCAATGAGCTATATTGGGTCTGCCCCTCCAGTGTTCTAAAAATGAAAGCTCGCCAGAATCGCTGACCAATAGTATCAACGGTGTTTTGATACATTTTACATTGGGTGTAATGACATTTATGTCACTGCAGCCAATCACGTGGCGTGCCGTTTTCTCCATTCGATTTGGCTGGAAGTGCCCAGTCCTGGTTAGGTATATTGTGTCCTTGTCTCATGCATGACATTTCTATTTAGAACATCAGGCATTTCTTATCTGTGGATCTTGAATGATAACATACACAGCACTATCACTGACGTCGACTACTCTGCAATCACAATGGCGTGGGAGAACCTTACTGATAAATTTAAGGAGAAAAAATGGTTAATTACACAAACTACACTGGATAATATTGCACACGACTTTTCATACAAATCAGGGAAATGGGTATTTTACCCCAAGGCTGGTGAACAGGTATAAAAGAGGGTTTCATGTAAATTGCATTAGTAGTTCCATGTTTTCCCTATATCTTTATACTATTTCTAGGTGGATACAGCATGGAAATTGGTGGTCAAAGGGATAACAGAAGGGGAATTGCAAAAGGTTGCAATAGCAGCATATGTTCACCCGTGCGAGACTGATATTCCAGTCCCAAATCGTAAAAACATCATAAAAGAATATGTAATTAGCATCCGAAACGAAGACTACACAGATGAGCACCAAATGAATTGCATTGTAGATTTTCTGAGAAAAGGAGGTATTAAGAATATTTTGAAGTACAAGTTGGATTTATATACACATTTGGGCATATACCCAAAAAACCCATACAATTTGAGGCCTACTATTCGAACCGATGTATGCAAATAGCAATTCTTAATTATTAATACATTAGAAAAGATGTGAACCCAAAATTTACGCTCGATTGCTGAATTCCATTCAACAAGTATACTAAAGTTAACTGTGCTGGAATGACATGAGCATGGTGAAATGTATCACTCGTTAATTTGAAAAAATAAATAAAATCTACTATATAAATGAAGGGAAGATTCTGTGTGCGTGCGTGTGTGTCTGTTTGACCAGGATGCATTTCCACAGTTTTGGAGCTTTTCACTGGAAACCCTTGCTGTGTCGGTTTTTGCATGGGACACCCAGTGGAGGGGGTTCGCGTCCCCAAGTGTCACCCCTACCATGGTGTCCACGGCTAAAAACGCGTCCCTGGAGTGTTTATATTAAAACCAGTCCCGCTCCTTTTTGACTTCAGAGTGATGTCTTAACGAACTCGACCATACAGCTATAGCCACGCCCAATCTTGCACTGTTACCCTTAATCCTGCCCTGTGACGTTCGACTGCATCACTCTACACTAAGAAAAATATGGACAATTTTACATCCTTAAAGGTGCAATGCGATGTCCATGGAGTAACACCCTTTGGGTGCATTAATACACCCCTGAATAAATGTGTCATAATACATACATCTTGCAGTTTGCACCCAATTGGGTGCAAACAAGCATCTTCATTGCACCTGGCAGGTGTAACAAAATTATTTGTTCTGATCCAGTAGTGTAACTGAGGTGCATTTCCCTTTTAAAGAACGTACTTACACCTCATCGATTCCTTTATTTCTTACAGTGTATAGTATATATATATCAGTATTTCACCCAGGCAACGCCGGGTACCACAGCTAGTACAAGATATGGCTGTCATTGTTTTAATTGCCATGGTACAATCAGGGAGTGTTGCAACACTTCACCCCTTTCGGTTTCATTTTCGATATTACTGCAGGAATTTGCACTTGCTTTATCAATTTAATCTTTTGATGAAAACTGTTGTTCATTTTTATTTTAACGTACTGACTAATATTGATAATACGGCTGGGAACAGTGAGCTCATCAAATAAGCGATAGTGTTGCAGTACTCACACACTGTCATCAAGCTGCATAACTTACATACGTTTATGAAAAGTATTAGCTCATGCACAATCATGGAAGACCGGAAAGAAAATCCCTTTGGTACTAAAAGACCAGAAGACACATTAATTGGGAAAATTGAAAGACATGAGGATGGTAATATAACTTTTCAAATGGACCATGGAAACTCAGTAACTACATCGGAATTTCTGAAAAATAAACCATCGGTACATTGCAGGTGAGACCACAAACATTTTTTACGTGTAAAAGATCACACGGTCCATCAAGTTGGTAATAGGTGGCACTTCCAGAATGTGGGTGGGGTTTGTTTTATTTCTATTATTTGGCGTCACATTAGAAATTCCAAACAAATTCATAGTTTCATCAATAATCTCGAAAGAAACTTCATCAGAGGCATAACTTGTCGAGCCCTAACTCTTTCAAATGTGAACTATATAATACTCTAGCTAACTTTTGCAATTTAGTAGTTAGGAAATGAATAACCTTGAAAGTTATAATAGGGACTGCCATGTCCCACTATCAGTTACCAATTAATATTTCACAAATTCCTTAGTACATATACACGCAATGTACCATGCAACCCTTGGATGGGTCACTGTAAAACAACTTCAAGATTTGATGTCATATATTGGAAAGTGTGACAAACTGCAAACAGAGATCTGTCACAGTGTATAGACTAGCTCTAGAGCAGATAATGTGGACGCAAAACCATTATATACACTAATGACAAAACGTATAAAAACATTTGGTGCAATGTTTGGTTTGACTACTTCTAATGAGTTTCATTTACATTTTTTTCAGAAAACTGGTTCCTCGAAGGAATAACCCTTATGCAGATCAACAAGAAATAGAAAATCCCCCGTAAGTTGTCTTTGATTATCACTAACCAACCATAATACAGTGCTATAGTTTTGTGCCAGACATCACCAAATTTAAACAAATTGAATCGGGAGGTACTTTCGATTGCATTTTATTAAAATGTAAAAGAATAAGTTTCTATATTATGTTAAATACAGCTTTCCTTTATCATCGAAGTGCATCAATTAATATGTACAGTGAAAACTGTCTAACTCGAACGCACGCTATGCAAGAGAATTCGTTCAAGTTAGACAGGTGTTCGACCTACAATTGTTCGCATTTTCATACGAAGCTGTAAAATGTGCAGGAATGCTGGTGTGTCATTTATATGGGTATATAATGACATCCTACCATTTGAGGAATCTGATCATTTGGCAATGAAACAAGAATGGGAGGTAGTTAAGAGAAACTATAATGAAAGGAACTGCGGTATTACACAGTCTACAATTGCTGCTATTGCCGATAGACATTCATGCAAATCTGGCAAATGGTTTTTTCATCCAGAAGATGGTGATGAGGTAGGTTTGAATATTTTCTTGTATACGTGTTCATATCAATGTATATAAAATATTGATGCAAGAGAACCTAATGTTATTCTCATTAAAGCAATTGAGTTAAGTGTATTAACTTCAAACATTTGCTAGCAGCATACTTGGAAAGAAAGTCGTCAGCCAATAGTGATCAATGTTGGTGTTTTACAATGCCTGTACAAGTTCTCTTAGTTATATTTACGGGGCTTATATTTTGTGAGTAAGACTTTAGATACACCGAAATACTGGTGATCTCAATCTTATGGCTTTTAAAATAAACACATTCCAAACTGTAATTTCTATTGCCATATTACAACTTATATAAATTGTAAATCTTCAGGTAGGTAGAGCATGGGAATTGGTGATCAAAGGAATAACAACTGGAGAACTCGGACCACTTGTAAGGAGAGCATATGTCCATGCATGCAAAGATACAAGTGAAAATACCGTTACAACATATGTAATTAACATCCGCAATGATGACTACACAGATGTGCAACAGATGAATTCTATTGTAAAGTTTCTGAGGAATGCAGGCATCATGCATGCCTTGCGGTACAAGTTAGATGCATTCACAGAAATGCAAATTTTTCCAAAAAATCCTTACGCATTGCGACCATCAATTTACCACAATTTCATGAATCCAGATTTCAATGAGAACATTGTAGCTTTTGTATATCATGAAACGCAGCAGGAGACTGAAAATACCGCATTTATTGTGGATACTAATAAAGGTAACCTTTCGGTGAATGAATGGTTACTACAATATTCTCCCTCAGAATATTTCACTCGAAATTTAAAGTATGTATGTTTCATTCAAACATTATAGATAGGAACTTGTAAAAACTTAAATCCTAAATATGCTACATTTTGTATCACTAAACAGGGGGAATGTATTTGGAAGCATCAAATTACAGAACAGAAACATTAATGATGTCAAGGATGACAATGGTGAAGATGCAGCATATTATCAGAATGCAAGACATGCACAACAATTTTGGAAGAAATTCATTGCATCGGAAGAAAAGATTGATTATCAGAACATCTGTGACATAGCCAAAAAATATGATATCACATACGGCAAATGGTTCTTCTACGTGGACACAGAACACGTACAATAGGATATTTGTGCAGTTACAAATATTTATACAGCGCGTAAAACTAAACTTGACTTTCATTTGCAGGTAGACAGTTTCTGGACACTTGTGGTCAAAGGGATCACTAATGGAAAGTTGGGCAAAGTGGCAATCAGTGCTGAAGTATCATCATGCAATGTTGTGAAGGAGCATTTAATTTCAGTCAACCACACAGATTTCATAAACAAGGAAGAAGTTTATATGCTCGAAAATCTGTTACGAGAAGCGGGAGTGAAATGCACAATGATGTATCAGCCCGATATTTATTCGTATTTGGGAATTCGCACAAGACGTGCATATAGTTTGAATCCAACTGTATACCAAAGTTATTATGGTGCATTGTCACACAAATCTCAAATTAGGAGTTTTGTATAATGCAAATGTAAAGACAATCTTTATATAACTTGTTTTACTGATTACATATACCAATTTGATAAATGCAAGTAATTATTACCTTAGGTGTACTAAAAATACATGAACCCTCTGTTTTTTTTTTACTTGATGGTTGTTGATGTCTGTGATGGAAGTGTGAGGTAATACCTATCTCATACATTTCCCAAAAACCTTATAAATTTTTGTTAGACTTCTTTCAAAATGTGCTGCACTTGACATATATGGTCCTTGCACATAATTGGCAGGCGGTCCTATATCCTAACAAGCAGGTGGTCCCTTAATTGAGTGGTCATAAGACTGGTTTTACAAATGTGCCAATTTTTAAGTTAGTCGTAGCTTATCTATATGTACTAACAACTTCCCCATTTTCGCAGCTTGTTCATTCTTGTTATCAAGATAATAAATGATTCACTACTTGGCGGTTAGATGGAGCTGTTCTTCGTATCGCGCTGGTCATTTACAACCCTTGATATTATAATTACAACAAGGAATACCAAGAGTGGGAACACTAATAGGGGTGCTTGCAACTCCTTGGTATGGTTCCCTTCGAACAAGGTTCGAAGATCGCTTCAGCTTAACCCACTGTGAGCTATAATGCTGTGAGCTCATTGATTCTCAAAGCAAGACGCGTGTGCCACAATCCCTACTGGAAATATCCATCACATGATGGTGTCTCATAACACATCTATGATGGATATTGACATTTCCAATAGGGATTACCTGTAAAAAAAATCACGTTATTTTAATGGATTTAGTGAGATCGGGCTTCAATTACGTGATATGTAATTAAGCAATGAATATATATGTAATAAGAGTTAAATAGGGCATTGAATTAATTTTGTAGTTTAATGGGGAAAGTTCATATGTTGCTTAATATCTGCAAAAACCTGAACATGTTCAGGTTTTTGGTGCTTCAATGTTATGAGCATATGGCTGTCGATGATGCTAATAATTATACATATTTACATAGTGAAAAATTGAAAATGCATGGGTGCTGATTTATCACAATTTTACAGATCACATTGGGGTTAAAAAACGATATGAAGAGATAATATTATGTGGAACACCCTGTATTTGGAGGCATTTTGATTGTGTAGAAATTTATCACAGAAGGGGGGGGAGAGCCGGGGATTATTTTTATTAATTATAAACAGTATATAAGCTTTTGTTTCTTTTTTACATTTAGAATTAAATCATCCATACGTTTATGAAAATAACATAGTAATATAATCATGGGAGACTGCAACGATCAATATCCCTCTGGTGCAAGACCAGAAGAAACCTTACTTGGGGAAATTGAAAGACATGAGGATGGTAGAATAACTTTTCAAGTGGATCATGGAAAATCAGTAACCACATTGGAGTTTTTAGAATATAGACCATCAGTAGTTTGCAGGTGAGACCAAATTTTTAAAAGTATACAACGCAATAATAAACATGCAAAACGTATCAAACTATTTGGTGCCAAGTTTAGTGTGACTACTTCCTAATAAGTTTCATTTACTTTAATTCCTTCAGAAAACAGATTCCTCCAAGGAATAATCCGTATGCCGATCAACGGGAAATACAAAATCTCCCGTAAGTTGTATTTATCACTACCAAATTACATATAGTGCTATAGTTTTGCCTTTGTTACTTATAATAGTTTCGCATTTTCATACAAAACTATAAAATGTGCAGGAATGCAGGTGTATCATATATATGGGTCTACAATGACATTATACCAATTGTGAAATTTGATCACTGGGCAATGAAACAAGAATGGGAGAAAGTTAAGAGAAACTATCATGACAGGAATATTTCACAGTCTACAGTTGTTGATATTGCTGATAGACATTCATGCAAATCTGGCAAATGGTTTTTTCATCCAGAAGATGGTGATGAGGTAGGTTTGGGAACATCTTTGTAGAGGTGTTCGTTATACAAGTACATAAAATATTGATTCAAGAAAGCCTAATGTCATTCTCACTAATAATTAGTGAGCAAGAATTTAGGTGCACAGAAATTTTGTTCATCAGTATCTTATTGTATCTACTTGTAAAATAAACACATCCTAAACTCTCTGTAACGTGTGTCACCATAACAAAATATAAATTGTAAATCTTCAGGTAGATAGAGCATGGGAATTGGTGGTCAAAGGAATAACCACAGGAGAACTAGGAACAGTTGCAAGAAGAGCATATGTCCATGCGTGCCCAGAAACAAACGAAAATCCCATTAAAAAATACGTAATTAACATCCGTAATGATGACTACACAGATGTGCAACAGATGAATTCTGTCGTCAAGTTTCTGAGGAGGGCTGGCATAAATAATCCCTTGTGGTACAAGCTAGATGCATTCACTAAATTGCAAATTTACCCACAAAATCCTTACCAACTGCGACCATCAATTTACCACAATTTCATGAATTCAGATTTCAATGAGAACATTGTAGCTTATGTATGTCATGAAACGCAGAAAGACACTGAAAATATCGCATTAATTGCTGATAGTAATAAAGGTCACATTTCGGTGAAAGAATGGTTACTACAATATTCTCCCTCCGAGTATTTCACCCGAAATTTCAAGTACGTATGTTTCAATTTAACATTACCAACTTGCAAAACTTATATTTTAAATATGCTACATTTTGTATCACTAAACAGGGAACGTGTATTTGGAAGCATACAAATACAATCCAGAAGGAATGGTGTCAAGGCTGACAATGGTGAATATGCAGCACATTATCAGAATGTAGGACATGCACAACAATTTTGGAAGAAATTCATTGTATCGGAAGAAAAGATTGATTATCGGAACATCTGTGACGTAGCCAAAAAATATGATATCACATACGGCAAATGGTTCTTCTACGTGGACACAGAACATGTACTATAGGATATTTGCGCAATTACAAATAATTATACAGCGCGTAAAACTGAACATGACTCTCATTTGCAGGTAGATAGTTTCTGGACACTTGTGGTCAAAGGGATCACCAATGGAAAGTTGGGCAAAGCGGCCATCAGTGCTGAAGTATCATCATGCAATATTGCAAAGGGGCATTTAATTTCAGTCAACCACAGTGATTTCACAAACAAGGAAGATGTCTACATGCTGGAAAGTCTGTTACGAGAAGCAGGAGTGAAATGCGCAATAATGTATCAGCCTGATATTTATTCGTATTTGGGTATTCGCACAGGACGTGTATTTGGTTTGAACCCAATTGTATACCAAAGTGATTATGGTGCATTGTCGCACGAATCACAAATTCGGAGTTTTGTATAAGTAATACAAATGTAAGGGCAATTTATATATCCCAATTTACAGTATAATGCGAAATAACTTTTTGTTCTTTCATGATAGTAATGACACAGGCCAAACTGTAAGATCATTTCATCATATTTAATATGCTCCATTTCATTGTGGCAAATAAGTAAATAAATGTGACAATTTTAATCATTATTCTTTTTAATTTTCCCCCGTTTCAACAGCTGATATGTGTTTTTACTGAACACATAACTGAGCCCAGAAACAATTGTTGTTGCTGCTGTAGCATACCTACAAGAAACATAATAAATGTGATCATTTTAAAATACACTAATTCTTCTATTGATCCATTAAATCACCACCAACCACAAGCTTTGTAGAGCGATGTGATCAACGTAATGAAAGATTGGTGCTGCTAATGTCAATGCCACTAATCCCAATTGAACTGTAGTATTCAACTATCCAATTTGAATATGCCAATAAGAAATTACAATTATAAATAGTGAATATCGACTTAAATTGATATAGGTACTGCAGTCAAGTCACCTTGCTAATAAACGTTGGAGACAATTTCGCAGTTGCATGGGTAGCATCAAAAAATCCCAAGAAAGTCCTCTTAAGTCAAAATTCCAAATTAGGCAATTTGGCATATAATCTCTTGCAGTTTACAACTCAAATAATGCTTACTGGTGCTGGTAATGATAAGTATCGAATGTAAAAACCTGCGCCGATCAAGCATAGGTCCCGTATAATTATCAGGGCAGTTAATGGCACTTGAATGAAACCAATGGTATAGAAAACACCAGTTATTGTTCATTGAAATACAATTTCATCAAAACCGTCTCAAAGGTTGAGAAGGAATTAAGAAGCAATGCAGACGAATAATATATTTTCTCAATTTGAAAAAAATTCACACAAAATATTTACAAAATGTTCTCTACGATAAACACATTCAAAAAGTACAAAATCTCAACTACAATACTTATTAACCTTCTTACATTTCAATCTTTGTTCAGCTTAAAAGATAATTTGTTTGTTCTGCATAACCATTTGTTTTTAATGGCTGCATTTGTTAACAGGTGGCATATAATGTTATGTCCTTTGTGAATTAAAGTAATTTTGTTCCTTCTATCTAAAATATTACATTTTCTCGTACATTGCTCCTTAAATCATTCTTTCAATGTGGACCAGGTATAAGTTCTTTCCAAGTCAAGGAGAGGACAAGAAAGAAGATGAGAAATTTGTCTGCCATAGGGTCCAAAAAACTGCCCAGCATCGATTGCTGACTTGTATACCTCCTGGCAATGAATCCATCTAGCTGTTACAAAATCGACCATGACATAAATTACTGAAAAACCAAATATGGTATACCAAGTTATATCACCTGCGTACCATATCTGTCACTCCGGCAAGCACAAACAGACTCAAAGCAAAGTTGAGGCTATCATTTACCACCAAATAAGCCAGTATAGGAGACATGATAATCCGAGATACACACAAGGCATTTGGTATGGTTAATATATTTTCCCTCTGAAACAAAACGATTACTTATATTATAAAATTTATAACACGCACATACTAAATATAATTATATTTCACTTAATCCAAATTAAACCCTGGCAATAAAAAGCCTTGCCAATGACCTCCAGCGTAGACGGCACATAATGTTGTCTCAAGTTGGAAGAATGGCTAAAATGTTATTTTTATACGTACCAATATTGATTCTTCTACTTTCAGCTTTGCTTGTCGTAGCTTTTCTACCCTATTTTCCCATTTCCCAGTTGGTTCATTGCCTGGTGCGCTAAATCGACGCCAATTTATCAAACTACACGTTGAAGTTGCATGTCGAGGTATTCGCAAGTGTGCCAAGGCATTCAGAGTCCGATTATTTGAAAGAAATGTAACTTTTTGTGCAGGTGATGCGATTTTTGTCCGAATCACGCCGTATGGAAACAACAATCGATGGGATATGGAAACTCCGCTCCAATACTTACAACAGACGTGGAAACAAACGTTCATTGCGAGATTGTTGTCAATTCTTACCCTCGAGATAAGAAATAATAACTGCAACGAAGAAATTCGCCTTGAAATTCACACAGGTGATCCATCGAGAGCAGAAATTCGCTGCGTTACTCACTACGCGGCGGTTAGATGGCACTGTTTTCCGTGGTCAGTGTTCCCAGATCGCGTCTGCATTCCCAAACTAAAATTCGTGCGCCGCAATTACGATGTCAATTACCTGTAAATAACGCTATTTTCATGGATTTAGTGGGATATATAGCTTAATACTTTACAATCAGACTTGAATAATGTGATCTGTATTTAACTATTGTTCATTTATTGGATTAGTACTTCGGCTATAAGGTACTTGGAAACGCGCACCACTTCTCGCGGTAAGTTCGAATTCATCGTGTGTCCTGTTATTTTAATTAAGTATTACATCTTTGTGACTGGCGCATGAAATGTTACATGTATTGTTTTCCTCATGAAAATCGAAGTTACATAGTAATTTCAAAATGAAATGTATACAAAAATGTAACAAAAATAAACTGTTTAAATTGCGAGGTGTGCATGTGTATAGTACGGCCAAAAGAAACAAAAGAGTGCAAGCAGTAGGCATATTTTATTAATCTGTATAAATTCAATTGAAGATTGGCTCAAATGCAATTACAAGAGACTTATAAGGCTCAAGTGGCACATTGGATAGGCCAACACGTGTTGATCCCTGAGGTGCAATTCTGTTGACTTTTGTTGGTCCAACTTTGGTGTTGCCTTCAACAACCACAAAACCTTCATCAGGAAATGTGAAGAACGAGCAGCATTCTGAATGGAACAAATCTGCTGATGCAGGGGTGCCCTGAACATTGATGATAATCACATATCCTGTGTGCCCTGGGGTGACCCTTGTCCACGAAAACACCTTTTCTGTAACCACAGGGTACTCCACTGTGCCATACATGAATGCATATTCATCTCTAAGCTGGACCAACCGTTTGTATATGTTGAAATGAGACATTGGATCTGGTTTCTGAGCCTGTATAATGACCTTTCATATTATATAAACCCCTTTTTTGGTGAACAAGCACTTTATAGTTTAATATTGTGGATGTTTTATATACCGAATTATAATTATGAAAGAAGCTATAACTATAGTCACCTCTGCGTTCAACCACACATAATTCTCGTTCACTGGCAACCATGTCTCATTCGCTTTTGAAAATCCTGCATTGACATCGGAATTCCACTGGATGGGTGTTCTGCCATAATCTCTTGAATATTTCCAGTAGTCCTAGTGAAGCATATTTAAATTTCTTCAGATTTTCCGGTTTTGTAGGTTTTGTAATAAGTCAATATATATGATAGATTCTGTACCGTTTCATTGTGTACACATCCTTGTGGATCCTTGGACTCGTTGTATGATAAGAATGTATCTAGCATTCCAAACTCTTCACCTTGATAAGAAATTGTAGTTCCACCAAGCAAAAGTGTCAGCATGTTGTACGCATCGATAGATTCTGCATGAGTTCTGTTGGCAATTCGGTGACTATCATGGTTACCAGTCTTCAAAATACAAAACAGTTAATTATGCTATTTTCATGATACCAAGTCTTGATGATACTGTGTATAGATAGATGCTTTATTGTTGTAATTACCAGCCAGTTTGGCCACGCAAATTCTGGCTTGTTGTCTAGCCAAAGTGTAACTCTATCATAGATATCAAACCCTGTAGAATTTGCATTAAGAGCAAAAAGTTTGAAGTTGAATGGGAAATCCATCAGAATGTTGGTTTCATTTCCATAATAAGCATTGATCCAACTACTGTTATCGTTGTCATACTCTACCATCATGAACCTGTAATTTACATATATTTCATATCCTTGTGGAATTCAAACCCAATTATGGAATTTACTGTCATCATTTTCAAAGAATGTACCAAACAATGTTACAGTTCATTCATTACCTACCTATGCTTTCCATCTTGAGCATCGTATGTGTTCAAAACATCCCTCCAACCAGCAACTGTGAAAATTTCCGGTTGATTTTTAGTGTAGATATGAAGCAAGTAACCCGAATCAAACTAAAACAAGTTAATTCATGTTAAACAAGTATGTTCTTCAATTATGTAATTTGTTTCCATGTGTACGAGTACACATACTGGAGTTGAATTTGGGTCTCCTGATAATGGTTCATCCATAAGATGTTCTGCTTCAAACATGCTGTCAATGGCATCAACTCTGAACCCATCTACACCTTTGTCTAACCAAAAACTTAGTGCATTCTGAAATAATTGTGGACATTTAGAATAACCATATTTCTTTGTTATGTATTGTTTTATGGCTTGCTACCTGCATTTCTGTAATTATGTATGGGTTTCTGTAATTGAGATCAGGTTGTTCTGGTAGAAACTGTTTAAACAGTTTTGTAAGAGAATTGTGGGGTAATTTCAATGATGTTCTATTCCAAAACTTTCATGTGCAATATTTTGAGTTTTTAACCTGGTGATAATAGAACTGTCCTCTTAGAGCGTCGTACATCCAAGCTGTTCCCCCAAAACCACTTAACTGAATAAAATGAGAAATTATACATTCGTATAGCATGTACATATATTGAATACCTTTTGCTGTACTGCATTAGTTACCCAGTTGTTGGGAGGTTCTGTACAACTTGGTTCAATGCAATCGACCCACACATAATAATCTGTATATGGGTCTGTTCTGTTGCGACTAAGTTGAAACCATTCATGTTGATCACTGGAATGATTTGGAACAAAATCCAGAAGTAAATTCATTCCTATGAAAGTAAATTATCAAGCCGTATGTAAGACACAATGTATTCATTTGAATTATCCTGTACCTCTGGATTTGATTTCGGCAAGGATGTCATCAAAATCTTCCATGGTTCCAAAAAGAGGATCCACCGCCTTAAAATCAGAAATGTCGTACCCATAATCTTTCATTGGTGACTGGTATATTGGATTCAACCATATTGATTTAATCCCAAGCTCTACCAGGTGATCCAACCTTGATTGAATACCTGTGACAATATCATAAAACACAAATGAGGCTTGGTCACATGCATTTTAAGACTTGCACATGCACACACCTTTCAAGTCTCCTGTGCCATCGTTGTCAGAGTCCATAAATGATCTAGGATAAATTTGTAGAATCACCGTTTTTTGCCACCATTCGAGTTCCACCTGAGCCTGGCACCCGCATTGCAATGCAATTAGAGATATTGCAACCAAAAGAATTGCTGTGAACAGTCTTGAATTCGGAGCCATTGCTATAGCAATGTCTCAATTTATATATACTTTAGCTGGAAACGATTTATAACATTTTAGCTTATCTACAAACAAAAGGTTGAAGTCACATCTTATCCAAATAAAGCTGTCGTGTTTGTTACAATTGCCAAGGTTTATATTTATATAAATACAGTTTAGGATGAACTCCTATTCAGTACATATAGGAGGGACATGAATGAATATACACAAAATTCAGTTTGAATAGTGATTTATTAATAAAACACATGAAACCCGAAATCAATGTGTAATTATTTTCATGACATTTTAATAAAGCATTTCAAGTTGAGCTTTGATTTACCTGCATCATCACTTTTATCTGATAAGTGGTGGTAGTTACAGCAAGGTTACAGAGTCCACTGAGGTATATACTTACTTACTTTGAAAATTTGGTGCACAATTGTATGTTAGCTTGGTCCGGATCATGGCACAATTTAAGTGTACCTTTTTGTTGCTTGCCTTGACTCTGGTGTTTGCATCATCTGAAGTGTTTGAAGATGATGAAATTACCCAAAAGATCATTGACTATGTTAATCCGGCTCAAATTAGAGAGTATCTCAGGTATGAAACTATATTTGAATAGCGGAAAACTGTGTAGAGTTGTCATAATTTGTTAACCTTTGTAAATTAAAGTGATCTGACTGGAAAGCCACACCTTGGTGGAACTGAAGAAAATAACATCCTTGCTGAATACGTAAAAAATGCGTGGGTACAGCAAGGTTTGGATCAAGTGAAATACAATTCATATGAAGTGCTTCTTTCTTACCCAGATTGGGAGAACCTTAACAAGGTATTAACATTTTTGTGCATATTATTGAGGTTGATTTCAGTTGTATAGACAATATGCAAACGATGCATTATGAATTAATGAGATTGTTATTTGTCTATATAAAGGACAAAATCAATAATGATTTTATATGCATGGATATCATGTTGAGTGGTATATTTTTTGTTGAAAAAGGTTGACATCGTTGTGGATGCGACTGATGAAATTGTGTATTCTGCCGAAGGACGTCAAACTCCTCTTCACTCTCCAGAAGAATCTGATCCAACAGTTATACCAAATTTCAATGCATATTCCAGATCTGGCAGAGTCAAGGTTTCCTCTCAAATTACATGCTATGTAAGTTGAATACAGCTTGATTAATTTTATATTTGAATGACAGGGTGACCTGGTGTATGTACATTACGGGACAAAAGAGGATTTTGATTGGGTTACTCAACAAGGAATTGATCTTACAGGAAAAATAGTGATTGCCAGATATGGAGATATATTTCGTGGGAATATTGTAAGTTAAAAATACATTTGAATTTGTTTTTCAATATATGTTCCACAATATTGTTATAATACATTATCAGGCACAGTTTGCAAACGAGTATAATGCAAGTGGGTTAATAATATACTCTGACCCTCAAGACTATGCTCAAAATGGAAAGACCGATGTGTACCCAAACTCCACTTGGTTACCTGGATCTGGGACCCAAAGTGGTACATTATATGTGCCATATGGTGACCCTCTGACTCCCCGTTACCCAGCAGTTGGTATGTTTGGAAGCTAGGGAGGGTTAACCTATAATTAATTTTGTAAAACAGAACCTCAGTGGTGTTTGCTATGACACTTGTAGATGGGGCATACAGAATATCAATTGATGATGCAGATGTTCCTCGTATCCCTGTGCAGCCAATAGGATATAATGATGCTGAACAATTCTTAAGGTTTTTGATACTAAACAAAAATACTTTAGTAATTTGTGGAAATTAGCAATACATAATGAATTGTTTGCAGTCGATTAGGCGGTATTGCTTCACCTGCTGACTGGAAAGGAACTTTAAATGCCTCATACAATATTGGTCCTGGATTTAGTGATGTGTCACTGTAAGTATATTTGTTTAAAAAATATACAGTTGCCAAATCCAAGATGGCGCCAGGAAATAATATTACAACTTAGCTGATTCAAACATGTCAGCAGGTCTATTGAAATTATTATGTTTGCAGAAAAGTTGTGTTGGATGTAAAGACGCACGACCAAACTGTTAACATCACAAATGTGATTGGAGTAATCCGTGGTAGCATTGAACCAGGTATTCAACATTTTAGAAGTTGGGATTAATATTAAGCATGGTTTATTAAATTAGCTTTGCATCAGGATTACTATTTTCTTTCAGATCGATATGTTGTGATCTCAAATCATAGAGATGCCTGGGTTTTTGGTGCCATTGACCCATCAAGCGGAACAGCAGCAATGTTGGAAATTTCCAGGGTATTTGGCGAGTTAATGAAGGAAGGTAAAAGGAATAATGGAATATAATGTATTCTCAAATTTAATTATTTATACAGAAAGTATGCCATAATTTACAGCTTATTAAATTACACAGGTTGGCGCCCACGTAGATCAATATTATTTGCAAGTTGGGATGCTGAAGAGTATGGGCTGATAGGGGCTACTGAGTGGGTTCAGGTATAACTTATACCTTATACGTATTTTTGTATTCTACTAATATTGAAGATGACAAGATTTCAAGTGAAATATAATTGTTATATGGATTCAGGAACACCTGAAAGTTTTGATGGATCAAGCGGTTGCATGTCTTAATGTGGATATGTCTGTCGATGGTTCGTATTGTTATAGGGTATAGTTGTAAATTATAATATGTATTGCAATGCTATTTTATGTACACTGTTTACAATTATGTTTAGGAGGATATTCATTGCGAGCTAAGGCTGTACCAGCAGTTTACCGAGTGGTGTATGACTCTGCTAAAAAGGCATGTTTTCAAAAATTCTTATAATAGATTTGGCACAACAGTTTTATTTCTATATAAACATGTACTTCAATATAGTAGCAGTAATTCCTCAAATCTTAATGTGCAATGTATTGCTGCAATATTTTAATTGTAATATGAGCATGGTTATCAAAATGGGTAAAACTGGAAACTGTATATCAATGCAGATTTGTTATGTTATACCAGCGAATTAACAGCATGATACTGTTTGAGAGGAGTTTAATTAAAGTTGTAAATGTAATTTTGCTTATAATATGTAGATTCCAAATCCAAACCTTGAAGAAGTAGCTGCAGGAAGATTGACGGTGTATGACACATGGTTGTTTAGGAATGCTGATCTTGAAGCACCAGATAGGCCCTGGTAGGTCTAAATTTTGTGAAATATTTTGTGGCGAAAAATATATCTATACGTAGTTGGAAAATTGGAGCATCAAATTGTTTTATTCGTGTTCATTAAACATTTTTCTGCTACAAAATTGAACATAGAGCTACAGTCAGTCATCTATATACAGTTGTTCAAGATACGTTTGCTGGAAAATGTTTAATCAACATAAATAAAACCATATGTGTTGATTGTATAAGCCTTCTAACGTTTTCCTATTTACAAAACAAGGATATCACCTCCTGGGTCTGGCAGTGATTACGCTCCATTCCTTCACCTCGCAGGTGTTCCCGTTTTGGATTACAGATATGTGGACAGCCATGTGTGTTTTTACGTCTTAAAGTTCATGCTTATAACATCCCTTGCTATTGTAAGTAAACAAAAACATTTGGCAGGTATCCCCTTTGTATCATACACTGTACGAAACATTTTACGATGTTGATGTCTTGGTGGATCCAGGATTTAAAGTACGCATTTGCATGATTTTATTGCTCTCACATTTGTTATATATACATATAATTAGACATATTAATTAAGACTTTGTTGTCTTAGTATCATGGTGCCATTGCCCAATTGTGGGCTGAGACCGCTCGGAATTTTGCGGATTCTTTATTGTTGCCCTTCAATGTGGAGGATTATGCAACATACCTACAAGATGCATTTCAGGATATTACAGCTGACTATGGACCTCAGCTCCAACAACAAAATATCTCATTAGGTTACTACATATCTCGTATATACATATATAGGGTGGCGGGGCGCTGAAACTTTCTTTTTTTCAATGAGGCGTGATGAAGTGAGGGGTGGTAGTGGAGGGGCGGGGATGGTCTCAAAGAAGGGTGGTGGTTGGGAAATTTGGTCTTCAACCCTCCTCAGCCATAAAAATGATTTGGCCAACAGAGCAGCCTGCGTTTGCATTCAAAGCCTACTTTTCACAAAGCCACGCGATCAACGCAGTGCAGCGTTTACCATTACAAAATTCTGCTCGAAGTGTTGTTCCCGACCAGGGATCAATCTTATTGTGGGTGGAGACCTTCAGGGAACCCAAGGTAAGCTTGATCCATGAGCGGGAACAACACTTCAATTGGGAATTTTGTAACGTAAACGAAATGCACGCAGCACTGCGATGATGCCTTGTGAAAAGTAGAAAAGTAGGCTTCAACGGCAAATGCAGGCTGCTCTCTTGATCAAATCATTTTTATGACCATGACGAGGGTTGGGGAACAAATTTCCAAACCATCACACTCCTTTGAGACCATTCCCACCCATCACGTCACGCCCTTGAAAAAAGAAAGTTTCAGCGCCCCACCCTAGCATTTTTTAGATGGATTTACTATCTATTGAAATGAGACAGAAGATATAACATCATTTCTTGCTGCAGGTTATTTGCAAACTGCCATTGACCATTTTGCGGTGTCTGCTCAGAATTTTCACCAACAACTGCTCAATCAAAATCTGACAGAGTAAGCAAATATATTTCCATAAATTTTATCAATACCATTGCATTAATGTTATTTTTTTTACTTGGAAGTATTCTAGCATTGCGTTCTGCCAATGACAAACTTATTCAAGTTGAAAGGGCTTTCCTGCAACCTGAAGGTCTACCAGATAGACCCTACCTAAGGTATGCAATCATACTTTAGTTATGATTAGGGGTATGTATTAAGGTATACGTTTGGGTTTTTGACGTTCCCGATTCCCTATTTTACAGACACGTTGTTTTTGCCCCAAGTGAATTGGACCAATATGGAGCATCAATTTTTGCAGGGGTGACTGACTTGATAAATTCTGCCAGTTCACCTCAAGATTGGGAGTTGGTGAAAAAGGAATTGGCCAGCACAGTGTATTTCGTTGAATCGGCAGCATCTGTGCTACAATTATCTTTGTGAATATTGTTTTCCCAACAACAAATGACATATTCATATTTAAATGGCTGACTGGCATAATGGCGGCCAAATACCACTCTGCTTCGAGAGTTGTGGATAGCAATTCAAATAAATAATTGTGTCAATGGAAACTATTTTATTATGGAAAAGATGATGAAACGAAAGTTATTTTTGCTGCTGAGTTTGTGAAAACGAAATGCGTATCACTTTGGGTATCACAATAATAAATTGTGCCAAATACTACTTTCGAGCAAAATTGTAGAGGAAAGCTTTGCGGATGCGCACCATTATTTCGATCCGCAGCCGATCGTGTTGCCGATCTCTCGCATTCATACCCAGTAACGGGGTAGTAATCGATGAATTGCAGCAATTGGGAAAGGAATCACGGTGAATCTGCTGACAATTTGCTTATTCAGAAGTGAAAGGACACTTTCTACAGTAGGGATCGGCCGATGAGAGTGCGAAAATCGCTACGGTTTGAATTCTAGTTTCAATCAGTTGCGAAGCGACGCATGATCGCAAGTTACCCGGATGTTGCAGAATTTCAGTTTGCTGCTCAAGTGCGGTGAGCTTGGTCGTGCTCAGTCGCTCCTAGTGAATCGTTGATAGAAACCGTTGAGCAAAAATGGTAAGTTTCCCAGTTTCCTCATTCTCATAAGGAGTTTCCATATATTGCTAGCGACATTATTAAGCATCGATGACGAGCATTTGCGCTTGAAACGTTGCAAATTTAAGGGGAATGTGCAAATGGAATTGCGTGGAAAAGGAGATAATTTCGGTAGCAATTTCGGCCATAGTAGACGTGCAACAGACGTTGCAGGCGAAACGTGCATGTTTCTTTTTTTGCACGATTTTTGGCGATCCCAGGGCGAAATTTGCGTGTTTTGGGTACATTTTAACCGATTTTGTTACGATCGAAAGCCAGAATGTTTGGAGTCGATCGATCGAAATGGTTGCTGTTTTCACTCGAGTAAACGCCCCATATCCACTAGGTATATAACCAAAACCTCTACGATTTACAGCCGAGATTAAAACCGTACATAATATTGATATAATAATTGACCTTATTTTTATTTTATTTATCCAGGGAACGTACTGCTTAAAATTAACTGCTTCGATCTGTTGTGAACATATTCGGGTAAAAAACTAAACCAACGTATACCCAAGGAGTATACCCTTCACAATTTTTAATTTGTTACATAATATTTGTAATAAAGTGCAAGGGCATTGCTGTGCGTTAATTATAACGGCTAAAAGAGCATCGAATATTGATTTTCCATATTGATAGTAATTTATAGGACAGGTCAAACTGGCTGACTTGTGTCCAAACCTCTCCTAAATGAATCTAATATTTCGATATGGAAAGCCGGATGTGTACAAAATTGTTTCAAATGCGTGTCAGTCTGTAATCGTGACCTCAAAAATTGAATTACAAAGTGGTTTGTTTTTTTTTTTTGTTTTTTCTCCTGTAAACAACCATGTAAACCCTCTGAATTTTATACAGTGTTTGCAAGTAGCAGAGAAACGATGATTCTTTCCAAAGTCGCTTGCTTATAAGAAATTCACATGGATAAAATAATATGCAGATAATATTCCTGAAATGTAAATTTAGTAAAAAATGTAACGTGTGGGAATATGGGAAGCATTAGTACTGGTGATTTTTTAAAATTAATTTCAATAGCATTTGCTGATTTTCGTCCAAGTTATTGCTGTAAATAGCAAAGTATGTAGCCTATATTTTTCTGTGAAATATCCAGAATTTTGTCATATAGGAAATTATACATAACTTCGTAGAATTTTCCCTGTGTATAAAATCTCTGTGTAAGGGAAGGATGTGTATGGAAGTGCTTCTGAAACGTATATGCATTAAAATACATAGGGAGGTAATTACACATGATTACATGCTTAAAAATATTATGTTCCACGTTGACTAGGAGCATTTTTATGGGCTGTATAAAAAGTGTTGGATGTACTACTTCCCTGCACAGTTCTGTGATGACTGATTGTCATATTTTTATAGGGGAAAATGTTATATTGCTTACATTCAAGTCATTGAAAGACATTCGTGGTACTATTGCTATATAGACTTTGACATAATTTTGTAGTTCATGGTCAAGTTTATTGTTGAATATGTGTAAAACCTTGCACAAAAAGACTATGTTTTTTGTGCTTCCAGATGTCTTTGCACATACAATGATGCTGATCATATGATTTATGTGGAGAAAAATGGAATATGGGTGTCAGATTCTTATCTACTTGAAATATTATGTGACCTTGCTGATTCACCACATTTTGTGGAGCATGTGTTGACTAATGCAATTTTCCAAGAGTGATGAATATACTTAACGTACATGTATTCCTTATGGACTTCTATTCTGTTATTAAATATAGTAGGTGGCTGGTGTAATTTATGTTGGCTATATTTAGTTTCTGTAGACTGGTCTATGGCATTTACCTAAATGTGGCGTGTATTACTGGAAAGAAACACATCACATAAAAATAGAAATCGCAAGCTGTGTGTGTTTGATGTAGTAGGCTACATAATGTTTCAAGAAATGTTGCCACCATGTAAAAAGGTGGTATACCTAAATACAAATTAATGAGTTATTAAAACGCATGGTTGTAAAATAATATAAATTATGTATGTATTCAGCTCATATTGGGGAGAAACATTAAATAATATTAAAGGACATCCGGCACGATTTTGCAACCCCACCCAAACTGTGTTCCATATCAATGTGTACTTGATTACAAAC
>JAQFZQ010000825.1:0-25913 GCA_034696005.1 Glomeris marginata
CTGCGCGTTGGAACGCACAGCAGTGACGCACGACAGAACGCACGGCAACGACGCGCCTTTGTGAACTAGGGCTAATGTGTAGTCAGACTTGTATAAATAAATTTACCTGGAAATTCTTACAGATAGTCCTCTAGAGAAAGTCGTTTGGGAATTCTTAAAACTACAAATAAAGTTTTCAATTTGTGTACCATAGCTTCTAATAATGCTTAAATTGCAAACCCATATTTTTTATTTGTAATATATCAAAAGCTGGTTTCCAGGCACAAATTATAGTTTGTTTCAAGGCAAGCGTGGACTTATGCCCCGCCTCTTTTACCAGGAATACTGTCTCATGACAGTACAGTATAATTTGTGAACATTGTGAACATGGAGGGGCGGGGCCAAGAGACCAAGCTTTGTGTGGGACAAACTATAAACCTTCAAGAAATACCAAGTTGCTAATTATTCCAAAAGTGGTTTTGTGTTGTAACTGATAATAATTGAATTTCTCCAAGTGTTGGCATATAGGGAACAATCTTCATTGTCCATATTTGTTCATCTGCAAATTTCATATTTATTATACGTTATATGGATGACATTTTGAGGCTTCTTGCATTCTTTATCAAATCATGTTTTCACATATTGAGATAAGTAATTTAAGAAATTTTCAAAGCTGATGTACATTGGGGCCAAATGATAATTAATTCATTGTTTATCTGATTCTATTCATGTATTGTGCTGTTCTGTGCAGTTTGTATTGTTTTTGGCATGTGCAGCATTTTATCGATTGGCCCTTTTCATGCAAATGCTAAAAAAATTGTGTGATTGTTGAAAAGATTGGTATAAGAAAAAGAAGATAATGTGAAACTATAATCTGAAATTTACAGTTGTAAATTTGGCTTCATGTTTTGTAAAATGTGATTTATGTGAACACAATTATTATAATTAACTATTATTCAATAGTTCCATAAAGATTTTTAAATTGATAAATTTTGGATTAGATTGGATTTTCTAAATTTAATGAATGTGGTCCAGTATTTGACAATTTGTGATGTATATTTCCAAGGTTTTCTGAACTATCATGGGTCTGTTCAAGGTCTGTTGTATAATATTTCACAAATTTATTGAAAAGTTTTTCACTTCCGAGGCTAGATGGTTGGTTCAATAAACTAACTTCACTTACATGTATGTACGTACATGTCCTTAATCAGCAGCGGTTTTCAGAGCGCCATCTGGCATTAGGAGTGAGAAACGAGTGAATTTTGCAATTTTAATAAATTATTTTCGGCGCACATTTCTCAAATAAAACTGAAATGTTTCATGTTTAGGCATTATTATAGGAAACCATGTTATTACTAAGCTTTTGGTTGTTTTTTCAACAGTGTGCATATCTATTTGTACATTATGTTTAAAAAATGCTAAAACAAATTGCTTAGTTACAGTGGATTTCAATTGAAATTTGGTTTTGGACTTTGACCATTGTGAAATGTAATTTTATTGTCTCGTTGCTGATGGATTTATTTATCCTTGGGTTTAGTCGAGTTGTATTTTGTGTTATTTGTTCTATTTTGTAATAAGTTACTAAATTGATGCATATTTTGTGATTACAGCGCTCGACGAATCGTTTTATTTTGTGGTATAATTTGTGTGATTATATATAAATATTTCAAGATTATTTCCCTGGGGCACTGACTCAAAGTCCACTTGCGCAATAACCGATGTTTCAGCGATCTAAAAATAGACAACTACTAAGCGAAGGTGTATATGTAAATTATGCAATGATACTTGTAACGCCCCAAGGCGATGTGCAACTAGATGTTGTAATCACAACTGGTCAGGACACTTCAGCATGCAAAGTCACCAGAATGAAATCGATTTTCGGACAGGAAAGACGTACAAAATTTGAGAAAAATTCTCTGTCTGTTAATTCTTCACTGCAACGTCTTTTACCAACCACATCCCATCAATTGCAGGTGTGTATTATACTGATATTTAGTAGCAGAAGTTCACAATATGCTTGACCTGTTATTTGTGGAGATTTTGTAACAGGAAATTGAAAATTTTTAAAATATTTTTGGAACTTAGTCATGTTTCAGTTGGTTGTAATAAGTTTGTTGAAAACAAATGTATGTATATAGAATGGGGAGCAGTATATAGCTAGTATACTGTATATTAATTTCATCACAATAAGAAGTTACATTTCAATTATTTTGGCCACTCCCCAACCTTTGTGATTCCGTGGGGGAGGGATTTGGGACAAACAAAGGAAAAAGAAATTTCGCTTTTATAAGTACTTTTATTTTCTGCTACCTACAAAGTTTATTTTAAGGGAAATACGGATTAATTTCAAAATGCATTATAGTAAATATACTATAATTAAAAGATACTTATGTTTTTTCCACAACATTATAATTGATAAATAAGTACGTTGTGGAGCTGCTGGGTGTAAAACGGTTCAAGCAGTGCTAGTTTATTATTGGGAAAGGAAACTGGAAAAAAAAAATGTTGCAATTCCAGAAGACATGTCCATTTATAAAAATATTGCGTAATATTTCCTTATTTCCGATTATTTGATTGTGCTTTGGAATTGGAGCTCTGTGTTCAGCAAGGTTTGTCACGAAACCAAGACCAACAACTTATGCTAAATGGATAATGTTTGTTACGAAAATTGGCCACCAGTGTGGCGCTATACTGAGCTACCCCAATGAAGCCACCTAGTGGCAACCAATCGTACTACTATTCAAAGTGTAAATTTAGCGCAAAGTCCGTCCAAACTACACTGGCACATTTTCGTATGAACTGGCCTACTTTATTAATAGTTTTGCTAATTGCAAAGAATAAACTAGCTCCAAAACGTTGTTTGCATTAATTAATATATATACATATTTTATTGTAAGTACTTATTAAATACATTATTGCTTTATTTTAATTGCATTTTCACACCTGTGCATATATAATTGGCCCTTAATTTTCAGTGTTCTACCATTGGCTGACAATTGTTTTTTGGAAAAATGGCGTCCTTAGCGAGAAAACGTTTTCAGCCAATCAGATTGTATAATTTGCCTCACTACAGCCTCCATCTTGGCAATGGGAGGTGTTTACTGAAAAGTGTGGATCAATTCCACCGTGTTTTATGAAGATAATTACTTATAAATGTCCAAGTTCTTGCACAATAACTTGCTAAACTTCTATTATACTGTTTTACCCGAGGTTTTACCTGTGTACAAATAAGCCTAATATTACTTTTGGTTTTTCTGCATTAATAGTTGGGGCGTTTCTTTTTCTAACTTTTTTTAGGATGGTGGAACATAAAAAATGAGCTTGACATAATTAATGAAGTGAATTATTTTATATACGTAGATCGATGGTGGTTGCTGTTGAAACCACTTTTTCGCCCCAAAGGAACCATGCAATTGTTGCTGCTGTCGGGCAAAGGTAAGTCAAGTTTTTTGTCTAGGGGTACTTTTGAATGTGTTTTTTTTTTGTGTCTTAATGCTGGGCGTGAGTGGTGTAGGGTTTAGGGGGGTCGGGGGTGGGTTGTGGTGCAGTGATGGAGAATCTGCGTGGGGAACGCCCCCATCTTCTGACTGAAATAGGCCAGGCACACATGTGCATACACATATATATAGAAAGTTAAATTGCAGGCTTGCGACCCGAGATTTAGCTCACAAAAGTCGGCTACGTAATTGAGGATGGATCGCGAGGAAGAAGTTGGTCAGGTGTGAAAAAATGGCACCCAAAGAAGTTGATGGGTGGCAACGTTGCTCTGTGATTAGCCGAGTCCGGGCGAAAATATGAGTTTGTTGAAGGCAGGATTTTCACTCCATGGCCCCATGTCCTTCAGGGCGAGTAGACCACACGTGCGCCGAATTGTTACCACCTTGGCCGCTAGAGGGCAGTTAGCCTTTCGATAAAACTTCCTTTTTTTCCCCCTCTCCTCTTTTCTTTCTCTATATTCTGTTTAATGTAGCGGTCAAATGATTACATTATTTTTTGTTGAGCATGGAGTTGGGTAAATTACGAGGCCGTATACATGCCACTGTTTAAATATACGAGCAGGATGTTATTGTTTCACGCGATGTAGATGTGAAAATTTGAGCCCACAATTAAAGGTTATCAATTTTGGGAAAGGGGTGGCAATGGCGGCCATTTTGTAACTGTCGTTCACCACCCCTTCTGTGTTTGTCAGGAGTTAATATAGTGTTTACTATTTTGCAGGCAAAATATTGCTCTGAATATGATACTTCGTTATACTAGACTCTTTCATAATGGTAAACAAAAATATTGGTTACAATATAACATCTATACCTATAGAAAAACCATATTTAAGTAATAGGTATGTGCTATACCAAGACTTCAAATGTATGTTTAACCGTTATTATCACAATGTGTTAAAGCAAATTGTATATAATGTATTACAGAAGTCTGTTTTATAGTATATATTTAGACAATTAAACCCTGAATGGGATGTTATTAATAAACGGTTTTGCTAGCTAGTAAAGTGGAGTTGCATATTTAAGATATAGTAATTTAAAAATAGTAGACCTATAAATATACATAGTCAAACCTATAATAATATTAAAATCCGTTTTGGATTGATCTCGCTATAGATTTTTGGCTATTGTTTCTTTGGATGAAGACGACCTGTGTATATAAAAACCATGTATTCAGGTTATTTCTTGTAGGAATTTACTAACCAATACATGGTGCAAGAATTTCACACATGTTAGCTTTGAAATTCCATCGCAGACTTCTATATAATAATGACATGCAAAAAATAACTATATACAGAATTGTTTTCAGTCTGGTTGATTGTGATAACTGCCATAATTATAACAAAGTATATGCTATTTCAGAAACAATTATTAATTTATCCGAGATGTAAATGAGTTTTATTGACAAATGTTGCACAATGAAATTCACTTTGTAAGTAAATGTGATAATTATACTTTGCTGACATAACTCGATAAAGGAAAAATGATCTTCTATGGTTTCACTGCAGTGAAACATAACAAAATTAACCAAAGTACAGAAAAGAAAGGCGGAGTTAGGCAAGCTATTACTTCATAGAAATATTTTTATAATTAACTGCTAATATTTAAAAAAGTTGTAAATAAAAACTTGTTTCAAACAAGCTAGAACTAAGGACAACTTTTTGATACAATTAATTTTATAACTCCGAGTTATTTGGGAATAGAGTACACTTAAAAAATGATAATTTCGGGTATAAAGGAGACCGTAAAATTACATCGTTATAAATTTTAATTATAACGTTGTAGAAATTAGCAAAATGGCGGACAACCTATTAACATTCCTCGCATTTTTCGCTCTGCTGAGAAAATTTCATTATTTCGATTTTCGGGTTAAAACGAGTTTCACCTGCAGTTGCATTGTCCCTTACAAAAAAGCAAATTACTAATGTTTAAATGCACTGTTATTTTGTTTGTGTGTGTATGTATATATTCATTTTTGCACATGTAGCTTAAGTTGTCGCATTTGTTGCAATAGTTTGTCTTTGGTGAGCGAAAGAATGGTGAAATAGTGAAGCCCTGCAGTACTGAATTCCTGAAATTACTAAAGTTTCACCCGCCCCCCTTATTCCAACCTGTAGGAACCACCTGAGTGATGGTTGAAATATCTGTTGTTGGTCGAGGCTTAATTGGTCGCTGAAAAACAAGACTAGCACAGTCTAAAATGTGGACGGGGCTGAGAGAAAAAATGGAGGGGAAAAAATGAGCAACTCGTCTCTTTATTGGACTACTTAGGTCACATGCTCGGGGTGCCCTGGCGGGGTGGGATTTCTTCCGGTGACGTCTTCATTACGAAAGCACGCATGCGTAATTTGGGACCGCTCGCAGCTTCAACATTCCTCCACCAACCACCACCACTACCAACACCAAAAAAGATTATGGAAGCAAAAAATAATTTCCACAAAATTTCAACTCCGAGCCGATTTTCTTTCACTTCCATTGTCTTTGCATTTCTGTGTAGTGTCTGCTTTTCAAGTTAGAGCTTTCACTGCAGGGCTAGTGTGGGTTCCATAGTATTTGAACAGTTCAACAATCCTCTAACTCATATTAAATCAACTCATAATAATATAGATTTTTTGCTAAAATGCAATCTAGGTAACATTGTGTTAATTAATTTGGAGTAATTTTGCTCCCATGCAAGTATGTACAATACACAGGTCAAATGAGCCTACGAGTTCGCCAATGCCAACTGCGCATGCGCATGTAATAGTGTATTGAGAAGCGCCGTCTTGCGGAATATTTGCAGATTAAACGGCTAGTTGTAATTATTCAGATACATAATTCAAACAGTGAAAGTAACAAATGTAGACTCTTGATAAGATGAACAGATACATTGTCTAACATTGTCAGCACATGTGCTCCACCTGGTGGACCCTCCACCTGGTGAAACTTTGAACTACAAATTAGTGACTGCTGTAATAAGAACATTTGATTGTGCTTTTCTCAGCTTTTATCCCTCATATGGATTTATTGTTTGAACGTTGTTATCATGCAGTGTTTTGCTTGGTACATAGGTATATAGGTATACAAGTAGGTCCCTATGCATTCGTTCAAGAATCTTATATGGGCCGTTTGCATACTGAGCAAAATCTTGGCAAAATGTACTATAGTGGCTGGCTCCCCCTGCTCCCCCTTCATCCCTAGTTCCGAACTTGGCCACCAGATGGCGCACATCCAGCTTGCAAAATGTCTACATTTCTGCAAATTGGCTTCTACAATCTGTAGTGCTTTGTGACGCTTTGTAGTGCAATACAAGGAAGTAAAATTTGCAGTTTTAACATGACATTTTGTTTTCTGAAATGGTGTCGCACATTTAAATAGGATAGGTTTCATAAAAATATATTCCTGTACATTAAATTGTATAAAGGAAAGAATAGGAAAGAAGGAACTTGTTGTAATTCTACCCTGAAATTGGATCCAGAACCAGTTGTGACAAGTTCTTAAAAAGTTTTTCGCTTTTAGCGCATGAAATTAGTTACAGTCTATCAAAGTTTGAAACCGTGTTACTACTTGTTCAGAAATGTCCAGGGCAAGTCACCATTTTGTAATCTGTGCATGCTGCTGGAATGCAACTATAACCACTTTTCATTGTGTCATTTGTGTGGGAAAGCCTACATTTCACTTCCCCACACAACAGGGTGTCACATTTAGATTACAACAGTCCTAATTGCAACTATTACTGTGCAAAAAACTACCAGAAGTGAAACCTGTCTAAATCACCCCCTGTCAAATCCGGAAATACAGAAGTTCTATATACTATGTACATACTAATATTATTATCATGACAATTGTTTTATAAGGAAAACCACAAATGAAGAAAATATAACCCAGTCCTTTCCTATATTTACCATTGCAGGGTGTCTGCTGATACTGGAAATCATGTAAATCCTGGAATTTTTTCTTAACCCTGCAAAATGCATCATTTTTGACAATTTACATAATTTCATTTATTGATTTCTGTGTTCCCCTTCTAATTTGTTTGGAACAAAATGCCAATTAAGAGCATGAGACTTTTGAAATTCGGTTGTTCATTCCACTTATTCACCAGTTTTTAAGGAATTAATGTGGTTTGTTATATAACTATCTTTCACTTTACGTATTTTGTGTCCTGGAAAAAAGGTAGAAGCATCCTTGAAAATATTGGAAATATACTGGAATTTTGAAATGAAAGTTTAGTAGTTTGCTATGTTTTGTTCACAAGAGTTGCAGTTGATGAATGATAAAGAAGCTATGTGAAATTAATATGCCCTTGGGTAGGAGTTTCTTGTTGCATGCCTGTAAATGGATTCTAATTTAGTAATAACGGTGTTGTTAGGTGTCGCTCTGGCAGTAAAAGGCGCACTTAAAGCTTCTTAAAAGCCCTTCTTTTCTTTCTTTGCCATCTTTTCTGCTTACTACACGTGTGTGTGTATATATGGTTCCGCCGGTAGGCGTGTATTTTTCAATAGCTATAGCTCTCTTTCTCACACACTCTTTCCCCACTTCGCAGTTCAGCCAACGAAGTGGATTTTCTATGTACAGTATTTACAGGGTGTTTAAAAAGTATGCTTCTATTATGTTATGCGGTGAAGCTACCTTGCATCTCACCTCGTATATGACACGAAGGTATATTGCATACATTAGAACTAAATTTAACAATGCAAACAATATAATTTATTTACTGTTGCATTTTGATTAACTTGCAATATTAAATCCTATTTATAATTTATATGCAATGTTGCTTCAATGCATAACAAGTAAAGAACACTCTGTGTAATATGCAATTGAACTCAGTTGAATTGATACCATTTAATATCTCGTAAGGAATGCCTGATATATTAGGTATTCCTGCTGATGTGACGTCACAACACAGTAAACACACTTGTAACATTATTTATGTGCTGATTTAATTGCAAGTAACTTTTGTTTTATAATTATCACAGTGACTTTGTTTTTCCATCCGCGTTATTCACCACTTTACTTTGTGTATATGTAAATTTTCAGGGTACGTTACAAAATATAGTGTGAACTGACCTTTTTAAATAAGTTAAAAGCAGTTTTAATTTGCTGTATTATTTTTTATGTGCAGTTGAGATATGGAAAAATTAGACGGTGTAAAAAAGTAAATTTTATAAAGAAAAAGAAAACTGACTTGGGAAATTCCTAAAGAGTAAAAATGTCAGATGAAGAGTGGGAAAAAATATTATTACATGCGTGTTGCGAGAAAAACGAGGGCGTGTCCAGTGATGAAAGTTGCGTACATTCAGGTGCACCAGGAAAACATTCTTTCGCAGAAGAAAACACTTTAACAAAAGCTAAAAGGAAATTGGGAATCCTGGGAGCAAAGAATCTATTTGTGAAAGTGTATACATAAGACTACTTGCTAAAACGAATACATTTTAATATGTATAGCCTATATGGGTACAGAGTTTGAGGAAAAAAATCTTCATTGTAAAATCAGTTTACCTACATTCAATTGAATTATTTCATGAAATTTACATTTCTTTTATTCATGAATGAGAAAGGAAGTTGCAGTCTGACTCTTTGTTGACTTGGTTGTGCTGTAAATACTGTAAAACTACTTCATTTCGTCGTTTTCTATACGTATACACGTGGTGAGTGTATCTGAAAATTAAATGTCATGTGAACGAACATTATACAAAATTATTTAATAACCAGGGAATAATCTAAAAAAATAACTGTAATGGAAATTCTATAGGCTATAGGCCGAATGGAGACTCCAAACTTTTTATACCTACATATTCATCTTGAAATGTTTCAAGTTAAACTAATAAATGAAATTTGTTAGAGAATCATGGAATATTACATTAACAAATACATAACATTGTTTTCAATTTTTAATACCGAAGTTGGGATTGATATGCAATGTCTGAAAACAGCTCAGTGGAGCATTGCTCTGCTGCATTGCAGGAAAGCCTATTTTGTTGCCACCTGCTTGGAATTTTTAATCGGCTTTCCAACAATACTTTCCTGTCTCGATTTCATATACCACATGTGTATGTACTGTATTAGAAATATTACATAGGTTTTCACTCTCGAGCACGCACATAACAATTAAAGATTAAATTACATTCATAATACTTATTAAATGGCCATGCTAATATTTTAGATTGCTTTCTTGCTAATCTAAAAGCTAGAAGCTGAGTGACCTGGATTTCTAGATAGATAAGTAGATATTTTACTGCAATTTTACCCTTATTCCTTATGCCTCGTGTTGAGTACACCCCAGTAGGGGGCGCTGAAGAAAATAAAATGTGGAATTCTACATTTACAAGAATGTTTGAAAGTATAAAGTATACTTTTTGCAATAATAATTCATGTGTGCAACCAACGGGACCTTTTGAAAAACAGAAAGGGGGTAACACTCAGGATCGATGCAGTCATCTGTTTTCAGTACCAATTTTTGGCGCAGCGTGGCGCTCGCATTTTGACAAACTCGTCTATTGCATGAAACGAATGTGTTAAAATTCACTTTGTTTACTTTCACCATTTGCTTTGACTATATTCAGCCATTTTCGAGATATGATTATAATATTAAAAAATACTAGTTTTATCTTCAGCTGAGTATTATATACACTATGCTATCTTACGAAAGTTCTGTTGCAATAAATTTCTCAGACACAGCTGTCATTCAAAATGATTTATTATTTAATGTGAAAATTTGGAAGCAATTTCCTAAAATATGCAACGGACAAATCGTTCAGCGTTTACATTTTTTTACACTTCACTCCGGTGGTCCTACTTTTTGTTGCCATGTAATATTTGGCGATATGGTGTCACTTTTGGAAGACCACCCAAATTTCCCTGCTTAGTTTTTCAGACTCTCAATCTCTATAACGTTATTGGTTGCGAATTTCGATGACTGTCCTCTTTTTAAAAAAGGGGGGAAAATGTGAAATCGCACGTACCCACAGTCATTTAGCTATTGTCTGAATATGTATGATGCACAATCGATCAAATCTGTAGTTAGCTTTAGGCTATACTCTGATGGCATAATTGTGTCGATCGCAGATAATCTGGAAACACGTTATACTCTGTGTGTGCTTCAGGGTGAGACAAATGTACAGACTTGAGACACAAGACATCCTACTATTAAGATTACAACAACTATATATATGTTCATTGTCCAGAAAAGTCCTTTATTTTAGCCCCCTGGTGGAGAAAAGGGAGCAACATGTAGGAGTTCCTCATTTGCCATTTTCTCTTCCCACAGTGTTTTATTTTCGCTAAATCATCATCATAGACTTTGTTGACCCCTACTGTTCTCACCAGTGGTCTTATGAGTAGGCTTATGTATATGTAACAATTGGGTCATGTGATGTAACTTCATCCCTTCAGTAGATATCATCATGTTAGCAAAGTTGTTTTAAAAGAAATGTTATGTTTTGATGGGAATGTTGTAAATATCTTTGTTTTTAATGGAAATAGAATTGACAGTTTATAAGTCAAGGCTAGCTGATTCGCAGTTGGTACCTATAGACAGGAAAAAAAATGCATCCTGATTGTACAAGGAAAAAATTTACAACCAATCAGTCACATGGTCCACTTACACTGAGCAGTGCTTAGATTGAGAATTGGTTGGCAAACGGTAAAAGTTTTATGGAGTAATCCGCTAATTTATGACTGATTACAGGAACATAAAACAAGTAGACTATATAGATAATAAATTCGTGTTGTGAAGTATACTGCTTTGACTATATTCAATGTATCTAAACTGCACTTGTAAGTTGTTTAGTGAAACATTCCAAAATATTATTTTAAATTAAATAAAAAGCATGCTCTATACAGGGCGATTCACATAACACGGACCATGCTCAATAGTTTGTGATGGACCTATCTGCCACGGTATCAAAGATAGAAATGCAATGCACTTGAAATGTTAAAGAAACCACCAGGACAGTCCAAGGACAAGCACTATTCCTGCACATAACCATAATTCACCTGTTCTGCACACAATTTGAGCTATTGAACAGGTCAGTGTTAGGTGACTCACCCTGTACATTACTGTTTGACATTTCCAATAAATATAGTTTAGGTAATTTGGAGATAGGTTACATGATATGAACTTAACCCAGCTAAATACATGTCAAACATCGTTAATTAGACACCTGGACAATTCGTCACATTTGGATAATTCGTCACAATTTTAAGTCTCGATCTCGATAGATTTACATGTTATGAAACTCCGCTTAAATCGTCACTGCATAATTTATTTGCAATTTTTAGTCCTGCTGGCGACGAATTAACGAGGTTTGACTGGCAAAACTAATTATAGTATATTGAATTGGACCATTAATAGTTTATTTAAGAAGATCTACATGTAAGAGTAATTAATACTTTTGTCAATTTTATTTCTACTGCACACATACTATGTCTAATCCTGTGTTATAGAAATGAAAAACTGACATTCACTTCGTTATGTTTTTAACGCGAAATTGTTTTCTGTATAGCTCTCGCATGTGAAATTTGGCTCAAAACTGTTTGGAACATGCACATAGTAATTAATGATTGCAGTTGTCAAGGCATGGAGGTATTTACCACCAACCTGTCAACATTTTACATCATGAAATACTTACGACGTGCTGCCATTGGCTGAAATTGCTATGATGTCATACCCAAATAGACATCATTGGCTACAGCAACCGAGATCAATAACCCACAGTCGCTGGTTAGCCAATGGCGTTCTGGCTGATGTTTTCCTCTTTGATTTCCAATAACTCCTTCAATAATATTTTTTAAAAATATTTTAAGGAAACTCGTAGTTTTAATTTAATGCTCCCTATCAACAGTTTTAATGGCATGGGACCTTACAAAACCGGGTCAGTTCTCCTTTAAGCCCTAATACCGTGTTATATGTATCCTGTTTTGATGAAGGTTATATTTTTTCACATGAACTGTTGTAATACCAGGCAGACTTATTTCCAAAATGTTGTATTTACTTTGCTATATAAATATAATTAAGTTTTTCAATGTTTCATAATGTATAACATGAATTTTGCACGAGCATTTTTCATACAAAGGATATTATTCACAAAACACAATAAATATGAGTTTCAGGGTGGGCGAATAACCGCGAATTGATCGATATATGCAACTTTATGTACAATATGTGAAAGGGCCATCTACACAAATCGTGAGAACCAAAACAAATCGCAGGTTAAACTTATAGATTTTGCATTCCATCTTATAATCCGTCAGGAATTTTTGTAAAACGCTCTTCATCTATTGAATTAATTCAGTCTGGACACACTTTAAGTATTGGACTAATTGTCACGACTATTTAATAGCAATTTAAATTATTCTTTCTGCAACTTTACCATATGATGTTAGGAAATTCCCTTCTCAGGATTTTTGGATGACCACTCACATTAATGGACAGATTCTACAAATGAAAATGAACAATGTTTTGCTTATGAAATTCTATGTGTAGAGAGCTTGAATACGAATAGGGAGGGCTGTATATAGGAACTGCCCCTTTTTGGGACACTTTTGTGCACATCCATAAATGACTACCTGTTTTCAAAAGGTTTGGAAATTTGAGGGTCTAGATTGAAAAATCATGTCATGTAATTTATGAACAGCCCCCTGGAAATTTAACGATTATTGGAATACATTAAATTAAACACATGATCCCTCGTATATATAATATATATACTGTAGTAAAATGTCACAAATAAATAAGATTCGGGATCTGAAAATCCTGATTGTTCTTGTTCTCTCTGTTGCACCATGATCATAGACAGGTGTGGATGATCCTTTTGGTCTTGCACACCTTGCACTTGACTTCGCAACACCAGTGAAAAGTGCACTTGCAACGTACATGTTCATCCCTCACTTCAGTCTTGTACCCTCTGCCACAACACATAAGGTCGCAGCCATCTACTCCTAGTGAAGTGTCGTTGCAGAAGCGACCTCTAGTGCCAGGAAGCCCCAATTTAGTATCACGCTCGCAGAAGTCAGGCGAGTTCTCAAAGTACACCAGGTCCTTGAAAGACGCTGGCTTATGGTCCGGATTGTATGGTTTGAGAAGTGCACTTGGGTGGTGCAGGTTGTGACGTCCTCCTCCACCTCCACCTCCTCCTCCTGCTGCATTGTTGACCCCTGGTCGAAAGTTGCCCCTGTTGTTGCCAGCATTGCTCACCAGAACTCTGGAAGCACCGTCGAATCGTTCTTTAAGGATGTTGCCAATGTCCCTGAAGGATGGAAGTCGCATCCAGCACGTCTTCACAGTACAGCTTCCGGACATACCATGGCACTTGCATTCACGTCTCATCTCGCTGATCACGTGCTGCCAAAATGAATTCCAATACTTTGTATTACTAATTAGCTGAGTGAAAGGGGATTTACCCTTATAAAAATTGCTAAGACCTTCAGAATATACTCTTATATATAGGTTCCACTTGCATCCTTTTAACCATTGGTTCAGAATGTTTATTCACACCCTGAATACATGTTTGTGCAAATATTAACATTAATGTGGAATTTGTCAAGTAGCCGATCAAAATCTCTTTGCAATGTTAAGTAATTTACTTAAATCTGTGTGTAAAAATAATTAGAGTTTGGTTGGAATGTTATTAATAATTGGAAATCTTGGTAATGTGGTACAAAGTGATGGTAAATCTATATGCATATTTGTGGGAGAAAACAGACATTATTTTATATGCCGTTAATCTATTACATGGTGAAAATGCTAAAACAGGAGTTTGTTATAAAGCTTGTCAATACATAAAAACATGGAACTTCATTTAAATTTCAAGGAACTGGTTTGGTATAAGCAAAATGGAATAATGAAAGGTGGTCAAACAGTTGAGGATTTTTACGTTCAGGACTCGCAATTATTCGGTCCATTGGGGCTCACTTGCCCAAGTGATTGAAAGAAGGGACAACATAATACATAAAAGAACAAACTACTACTTTTAGACGTATACATGGGGGAGGGCGTAGTTTTTGTTGCAAGTTCACGATGTCCAGCATGGTGGTCATGATGGACGCCATTACAAGCTGCGATCATCATTATCACCACTGATGATCACTTATTATTGGCCAGTGTCAACGGAGTGTCGCTCACTTCATAGGTGAAGCTTTTGTTCAGTGTGACATGATGAGGCATCCATGCACTGAGAAGAGACCTTTTGCCAGCTCCCCTTCAACCAAACTTAACGAATGAAGAACCAGAGGACCCCCACGAACCCTCCCAACACCCCCTTCTTCTTCATGCTATCTAATGTATACGTGGGACTGGATTTAAGGGCGTTCACGGGGTCGTGCTCAGTCGGTGGTCCTGTCATACTCCAAGCTGCGTACATTTGTACTTGGCCACCGACGTGAACGTCTAGCTATAGCAGCAACCAGAACTATAGAGAAAAGGTCTCGGCAAGAGCTAGGAGTACATAGTAGTAGGCAGTAGTTGTAAGTGTAGGAAAAGAAGACCTCCGACCACCAGGCGGAGCTAGGTGTTCGTTGTTCCTAGTTGTTCCCCAGCTTTTCGCAGCAGGGGCTCTATCCGATAGCCGCAGTAGCCCATGACATTGCTAAGATACCCCTGGGTTTAGGGGACGACGGTAAATAACGTCCGAAAAGTAACAAACATAATTTTTGACCCGGCCCCTTACTTTGAAATCTGCAGCATACATTCGTGTATGATTATATAAATATATAAAGTGCAACTTTGTGAGACTTCTATAACATATTCCAACGTAATTATTGCAGACCTTTACCGCATTGCAAACCTTCTATACATAATTTTAATACTCGTGCAGATAGTTTGCAGCATTTTCTGCATTTCTTCGTGTCTGTGTTGTATGCCGAATATTTATTGCGAAATTATCAAAACTGTATATGAAGCATGCGTGCAAAATGAGTATAATTGAGGTCAATTAAGGTTTCAACTTCTTGAAGTCAAAAAGTATAATTTGCATGCATCAGCACTATGCATAATGCGAGTAGGAAATTTGCATAAATGTGTTCCTGCAATAGGTGGTACGTTGCAACTTTATTGACCACAATTCAAAGTTACTTTCAAAACACAATTGTTTGGCTCTGTTATCCGAAATTTCGGATTATCTGCAACATCACAACAAATTACATTTTCTTAAAAGAAAAGTTTTCAGAAAACTAATATGATGTGTGTGTCACTTCTGAATCCCACGTTTTTTCTATGAATCTTGATCTGATAATCAAACTTTTGTATAAAAACTTGGTGAATTTGCATTTTGGAACCTAGAGTTCACAAACATGCAGCCATTTTACATGTTCTGTCAAAAGTTTCCATTATATACTATAGGATATAGGGTACAGATGTTCTCCCTGTTCACCTTCCTGCAAAGCAGTCCTAATTTCGTTTTCCCCCTCCTTGCAATTGATGTACATAATTTATAGACGACCCCGGAACCCCATGAGTGCTATACAGTTTTTGAAGGTCGCCCCATTGGAGGTCCTGGAAAGTTACTCTTCTTGTGCACTTGTGTCGTGGTGTAATAGTATCGTCGTGTTTCTTGGACACGAAATAAATCTTCGTCATCTCTCTATTTGGACCCGATTTGCACGCCCATCAAGACTAGTTTTCAGATTTTTCAGGTTTTCGGGTTAGTCGTTCCCTGACCGCAGCTATAGTGAAAGGGGAAAGCAAAGGGAATGTGGTATGCACGGGGCTAGTGTGCGAACATTGTCAGACCCATGTATTAACAATGCCACCTTCTTGTTCCCTCTCCACATGAACACTTTCTGCCCTGTTCACTACCAAACAGACAATCCATAGGCTGTTATTGGTGAGGATTGCGCGTGCGCAGCATTTGTTAGGCCTACTGATGCATGGTTGCACATTGTTGGCGCCAATGGACCGAGTTTAATTGCATGCTGTAGCTATGCACATTCTTTGCAACACCACTGCATTCAGGGAATTGGGTATAAGGGTCTTGCAGACTTGCAGTACAGTGCAATATATATGGCTCTGTAAATCAAAGGCATGGTGTTTGCAATATTCACGTGTGTAACATTATGTGCAAGCTTGTTATAAATGCAATATTATTAATGAAAGAAAAGTTCTAAAGGCCAATTTCAATAGCGACATTGTGGCCCTAGTGATCATGTGATCTAAGGATCAACTGAAGTGATATTTTTCACGGACGGAATCTTCCATCTCCTCATGCAGTGGAATAGGTGTCTTATGTCAATGGTAACTTTTTCTAAAGAACTTTTTATACGTGCAACTCCCTTATTTTAATTGCTTTAATTTATTCACCCAAACATACTTGTGTATCTTTTAATTCGTCCAAATAAAAAATTATGATGTAATTTCAATTAAACAAATCATATAAGTAATGTCAAAAGGCTCGTTGATATTCTTTTTACCCAGAGGTGTAAATACAGTATAGGAAAATTAATATAGCTTTTTAAATGAAGTGCTGGAGGAGGAGGAATGTAGGCATTAACTGTGTTATAGTTTATTAGGTAATTACGTAATTTTGCTTCACCCTGTTTCAGGGATGTTTTCTACGGGAATAATTAATAACTTCATATAGTCTGCGTTATAGGAGTTGGTTGCCTTATTGGGAGGTCCTGTTTTAGTGGAGGAACAAAGGGGATGGATGGTAGGAAGCAGAACCGAGTTAGCCATCGTCCTAGAGGTGTCATTAATCACCTGTGCCATTCGAATATCAGAGACTCGCCCATCTTTCTTCATGCACCAGGGTCTAAAATTCACTTTTTGCTTTGCAAGAATTGGCTAAAAATTGTGTAAGTTGGTGGGGAGAATACCGCGTGATCCAACAAGCTTCCTTCATCGCTTCAGCACTTGTTGTGCTGGCCACCAGGTGGGGCTGTCGTATTGCTTAAGTGGTCAATTAGGTTGGACATTTTAGGCCGCCATTACACCAGTCAGTTTACTGTGACATTTGATTATAGTATTCGCAATGGGAATGTTAGTGTTGTTACAATTAAATTGCGCATGTCATCGTGCCATAGTGTAAAAGGCAAGCTATTTGAGTTACCAGTGGTTTATCATACATAGCCCATGAAAACCTGCCCCATTTTTAAGGGTTTCAATCGGTTTGGAGTAGGATTTGGGAAAGAGGAGCGACAAAACAGTGTACAAAGCCAGCACAAAGCCAGCACAAAGCCGCCGTTATTGGCCACTAGGGGGAACTGAGACGTCATGACAATGGACAGCGGGTAACCGCTACTGGTCAATTGGGGCAACTTGCCCCATATAGTATGACAAGCCAACTGGGGAATTTGGAGGGTCATTGGAAATCGGAGACGGCCATGTTAACGATGCAGTAAACCGTTTCAATTGGCAGCCATTTTTTGCTGACTCCACTCTTTCTTCGCTTCGCAACCTCACCTCCTTCCCTCCCCCCCAACGTCTTCCGTTGTCTGTTTCGGGTATGAAAAAAATAAGATGCTAGTGACGTCATGGCACTCACCGTCCTGCCTGCGTCGTTGTTGTGCAGGTTCATGAGGTAGCGCAGATCGCGCCCTCTCTCGGCAGAATCGACGAACTCCCTGGCGAATTTAGCCCCGAAGTCAATATTATCACTGCAACCTCCCCATTCCCAGTCGAGTCCTGTGGGTCCTCTTTGACGATAGTCACAGGTGCATGATTCTATGAGACCTTCGCTGCAAGATCTGGCCACGGAGTGTGCCACTGCTGCGCTGGTTGCTGCATAAACGAATGCAGTCTCCCTGCAACCTAATTATGCAAAAAATATACAAACTTTTGTCACAATTTGCATCCGTAATTACAGTAATATGCTACAATTTAAATGCCATGTACATGATTTTATAACATCCAGAATTAGCATCATGCACCAATTTTGAACACTTCAAGTGCAACTGCAGTCACATACAAGCCCCCCTCCCCCTCCCATCCCCACAAGTTCAGTTCATAAACTTATGAAAAGACGATTAAAATGCACTGTGTTATTTGAAACTTCATAACATCTTAAAGAATTGGCAACTTAATCTATACTCCCATAAAGTTTTTGGAACTGCATAACATGCAGATTGTTTACAGAGTTTTGTTCCTCCTGCATAATTGTGACAGTTATGCATGTGTCACAAGCAGTTATTCCTTTTGTGTTGTTACTGTTATAAGATCTGATACTGGAAATCCTTGAAATGTTACTCGAATTTGTTTTGTTAATCCTGGAAAATGTATAATTTTTCACAATTTAAATAATTTCGTTTATTGATTTCTGTGTTCCTCTTCTAGTTTGCTTGGAACAAAATACCAATTAAGCGTGAAACTTTTATAATTCGATAGTTCATTGGTTCATTCCACTTATTCATCCGTTTTTTAAGGGATTAATGGGGTTTGAATTATGTAACTATCTTTCACTATGTATTTTGTACATATGCAGTTAATGAAAAATGCATATTGTTGTCAATTATTTAATATGAATGCTCGCAATTGTATTTATGAATGTACATATGTATTATACAATATGGATGATCCGTGCATGCAGTATACATATGAATGCACTCTGCTTGAACATCGTGTCAAAACTTCTTTTTGAAATCTTTTATGAGCTGGATCGTTTAATTAATACTAGATGACAATCATCGTCAATAACCACCCTGAAAATAATTAACCGTCTTTTAGCTACTCATCGTGCTGCATAGACTTCTTATAGCACATGAAGTTGAAACAACTTTTAGGTTACGTCTGTGGTGCTCAGTATATTTTTTCAATGTGACTAATTTGGGCGTGGAGCAATTTGCGAGCCAATGAGGTCATGTGGGCGATAGTGTAATTTTTTTATTCACATGTTTTGCAAGCTTTTATGCAGTAAAACATGCACAATGTCATCGAAAAGCCATGTGCTGTGTTTAGTTTTTTTCTTCCCAATCTTATGGTCTATTAAATCGAAAAGGGGTGGATTGGAGATTTTCTTTTACCTCCTAACAAATTTGTTGCCATTTGAAGGATTCAATTTTTTTTGCCTCGTTTTGAGTTACTTTTTTGTCATTAACAAACGTTGCTAACACTACCGCCAATAAATTCAATCAATTCAGCCCATTAAGAGAAACTGGACGATAAAACACAACCAGTGAAGCCCCAAAGGTATATACAAAATGTCTAACTTTTCCCCAAGCAGCTCCCAATTGAGTTTACTCGCAATTAATCTTGACAGCAGAGCAAACAACAGTTCATTAGAAAGACAGTGGAGTAAATTTTGGATACTGAAACGTGAGCAGGAAAAATGTATAGAGTGTGTAAAAAATAACGATTCTTAATGCGTAATTTTAATCAGATTTTAAGTTGCTTCTTAAATAATTATATGCCAGTAATTTGTGTGCAGATAAGTGCATATAAATAGTAATTAAATCCATAACTGTATCATTGTTTTATTAGTAAAAATTGAGATAATTTATTTGTTTGGAGAAATGAGTATGTTTATTCTGTCTATTAAACGCCGCGGCGTTTATTTGAAACAACAGCATTTTGTATCTGATTACAATCAGTTTGCAAGATATATTTTACTGTAATAATAGCAGTGGTTTTCACCTAATTTATAAACTGTCTCTACACTATAGTGTATAAAATACCGGTTTCTTTGAAAATAATCTTCAAGGTTATTTCATTGGATGTACAATATCGAAAACATTATGTTTTGCAGCATGCAAGTATTTTCTACATGCAACAGTTCAATTTTCGCATGTTTTGTCCTAGAAGTCTTCACTTGATTACACACCTGATTACAGGGTGTGTCAAAAGGAAGAGCATATATTTGACACATATGAAGGCTATTTTCGCTTTCTCTCAAAAACTTTTGTTAATAATGGAATAGCAGATATACAAAACGTCTCGTATATGCAAATAAAGTTAACATATTAAAGTTTTTTCCTGACATTGTTTTTTATTGTCATGTAAAATAGCATGAAATTATCATTGCACTAAACTATTTTTTTATGTTTGTGCTCAAAGAAGATTATTATCCACTCGTGATTATAATGTAACCCTGTATATGTGCACGTGCATTAAAGGTGAACTGACTGTTGTGCAAGGTACCATTAAACTTAACTAACCCACACAAGGTAAAACCATAATTAAACCAAGTACTACCTAGTGAAACGAAATTTATTAAAATTCAAACTCGTATATCGGTGTATTGCAGTGCAACTGCCATTTAGGTTCATCGGTTGTGAGTTAGTGCATTTCTGGTTTTTAGTACAAAGTATACTGGACACTATATTTCAAACAAAATAATAAGAATATCAAATCCGCATAACGGACTGTAAATATTATGGTGTCACATGCTGAGTTTGTACATTTAATTCTATTATAGCTAGAGTTTGTTTGAAATGGTGCCTGGTACTTTCTTAAAAAATCATAAATGTACAGCTCACAACTAATGGACTATTAACTCAATTGCATAGCAATCAATGGAGTTTGAATTGCATATTAATTCTAACATTAGCATTCACCTTGTTTGAGAAATAACTATATGCAATGATGTGCAATCTAAAATAAGTATTGAGGTTTGCCATATAGAGAGGTCTGCTAGAGTGACAACATTTTGAAACTGGCATGCATGAGTGCTACAAGTTTCAAAATGTTTTGGTAAGAAAGTCTGATATTTAAAGTTTGGCATAACTTCTATAGTCACTGTTCTGAGAGCTGTCAATAAATGATGTCATGCATTTTTTTGTAAATTTCAATCCTCTTCCCTAATCGCAATTTGTCACAAATAAATATGGATGGCTACACAATTTAATTATTTCAAAAATTGATCAACCCTTCCCCCTTCCCTACAAAGAATAAATCCCTATTGGAAGAAACTGTTATTCCAGTAGCTTTTTGAATAGTGGCCCACTGCCGCCACTATTGTATTGTATAATAATATACCTTCTTTGGAACCACAATCTGCAATATAAGACATTCCTATTCTATTAAGTGATGTTGTATATTTTCCAAGGATCCATCCGGGAGCTTTCCATTAAATAATTTGAAAAGCCCCATGCAATTTTCAAATAAAGTCAGTTATAGATACAACAAAAGTGGTTGTCTCAACAGAGATGTGGTATCGTTTCATTAGTGGACCACTGTTCCAAAACCAACACAATGGACTTTCCAATAGGGATGTTTCTATATTACATATAATTTATTTCGGCGATATAATGATCATCAATATGCCCAATAATTTTAGTCATCCAATATGATGAGTTGAACTTACCCCTGTCGACGATCTTTCCAAAGAGCATCCTTCCTCTCATGTTGTACTCGGTGGTGGGGCAATTCCAACGTCGGTTTTGGAACTGGTGCTTGCATTCGGCAACGGCCAATTTGGTTCCTTTGGTGACGGCACTTGCTGAGCCGGGATTGTTTCGGACGAGTCTCCTTTGACGCCTGGTGAGTGTTGCATGCACTGCAGGCTCCAGGTATGTACTCATCCGACCCCCACTGCGACGGACCGAGTTGCTGCTCAGCAAGTTGCTCTGCTCACCTGCATTCACTATGCCCCTGCCAATCGTAGTCATGGGCTCAATTAGCGCTTTACACTCTAGCAATTAGTAAACTCTACTGAACTCAGCCAGCCTACATAAAGTAATCATTTCACACTGGTTTGAATGCATGTCACCTGCTGTCAAACACTCGAGTTGCACCTTTGCATATTAATAACACCCCAATATTTATGAAGCTTTATTCATACTGCATTTTGTCAACTACTATAGTGCATGCATATAATGAATTCACTGTTTTTTGCATAATAATTCCTCTAAATGGGAAACTTTTATACCAATACATGCTTGATGTTATTCGTAAGAGAGAAAGTTGTGTTAATTTAGCAAGATATGTGGTATTTGTTGGCATTTATTTTTTGGTCCTCATTCAAATGTTATTTCCAATTGCAATGTTATTATATAAGGTAATTAATCCGAATAGCTTTTCACTGGATAGGGTGTAAACGAAAGGTGTAAATATGATAAAAACGTATCTGGGATTTATGTTAACAATATATGGACTATAATTTTATTTCAATAATTATTAATGATGATCCTTTCAAAACCCAATAAAGGTTGCATGAATTAAACAAATGATCCAGTTTGAAATATTTCATCTTAGTTGACAAAAATGAATAGATATGCTTGTATTAGAATAGATCTACGTCTGTTGTGTTATATTTTGCTCAATTGATATCATTGATAAAATCATTGGAAATGGTGGACATTGCACTTGAATGGCATGTGCTATTTTTGACATGTGTACCTGTCTATGAAATAAATAACCGGCTGAGAAATTTATTAACCTGTGTGAGCTAGAAAAAGTGACATTGACCTATACCTGCAACTCTTTGCCATTCCTTGACTTTGATTAGAGTTTTCATCCCATTTCTTACACGACATTATTCTCAGATTCTCCACGGGTTTTCAAGATTGCACTTAATGCTCTGTGAATTTCCTTTATACCTGATTATTGTCTAACTATACAAGCGAAAGTTAATGTCATAAGAGACAACCAAAATGATTATTGATGCCATTGCAGCATGAAACTTCCATTCATTTCTGTGACATTAACAGATTTCGCATGAGTTGATTTTATCGATTTACAACTCATCGCATGTTTCTTCAGATCATTTATTTGAGATCATTTGAACTTCACAGAACTTTATTACAGTACTGCTAGCTAATTAATTATTTTAATTTCGTTTAAGAATAAGTATATATTATAGTTATATTTATTGGGGAAATTTCTGGTTGAACTGAACTTTTTACTAAACTATTCCTTGCACTGTTCCTATATGTACTTACAATTTTTCCTTTAAAGTTTCTCAGATATGTAATTCCCTGAAGTTGACTATAGTTTCCAAAACATTACAATGGTATTAGAAAATAGGCAAAGTTTGGGAGCAATGAAAAAATGAAGGAGTTGCTTGCTATTAACTTTGTAGGACTGTACCACTTTGTCTTCTCTCAACACACTTTCATTGATGAAGAAACGAGTTTGACATTTTGTTAAAGTGCTCTCTTTGGTTTTTTGTTTTGGCACTGTGCACACCATTGCATCATGCAGACATTGTGAGGGTTGGGCCATCACTAAAATACCTTTGGCCCGAATCCATGACTTCAGACATATAACGTACACAAATATAGAGTGTCATATGCCACACTCACCACCACTTTGAACCTCTGCCTTTCTTTCCTGTGACGCTTGCCTGATGGACAATCACTAGGCAAGTGAGCAGCAACAAGCTCTGGATTCTGGAGGTCAACATGCTGCAGCAAGGTGTCTCTCTGTCTATCACTGCTCTTGTCCACTTGATTCTGGGATGCTCAATGCCAAAGCTCTTCGTCCATCTGCCACCTTTTGCTCACGTGGTTCACCTTGGAATTTGTCAGCTACAAATGGAGCAGCACCAGGACCCATGCCTGGAGTGCCTCGACACTGCTTTGATGCTGGTGGTGCAATTGGGTTCAAGTGACCGGTAGTGACTTGGAGGTGTCTATATGAATGGGTGGATGTTGTACTCTTAGTTGTCTCTTCTTCAGCTTGTTCTTGAGCTTCTTAAGTCGCTCCTAGGATGAAGTACAGCAAGGAATGGATGAGGAGGAGGTGGTGGAGGAGGGGGTGGGAAAGGTGGAGGTTTTCATAAGTGAAGATGCGATGACGTGGTCTGTGTTCTGACCTACCCAGCAAGAGGGGTGCGACGTGCATTCACAGGTGTAAAGTGCGTGTTCAGCTTCGTTTTGCTGTCTACTCACTAAAGGAACTCGATGACGTCACACGTGGTTCGCTTTTATGTTCGTGTATGTGTGGGTATGAGAATGACGGGCGTAGATCAGTTTACCTGGACGCTGTTGGCAGCCAACCTTTAAGGCAATTGAAGTAACAGCCAACAGGCAACAAGCAACAGGTACCACTGACACTCCCCTCCATTCCTATACAAGAGGACATCCTCTAGCTTCTTTGGCCCTCTATTGGAAGAGTGGCAATCGCTCCTGGAGGAGCACCACCAACCGGATTCTTCCTACACAACTCCATCATTATCACTCCATGACCATGCATTTCTACTTTATTTTTTTGGTGTTGTGGGACATGTGTACATTCTGCATGTCTCATTGGACCAATTGAAATAGATACATTGTAATGTACATTATCCCTGTTCAGATTATCTTGTTTTACGGATTATGTCCTGCAACCTTGCAGGTTTTGTCCTTAAATTTCCTCAAAAAACAAATGATATATAAGGAAAAACTGCAGTGAAATTATAGGGAAATAAATTATAGACACCAAAGCTCTTTTTGTGGCACTTGTCATGTATTTGGGAGAGACACTTCCTTCACAATGCAATTTATAAGCAAAACATTTACAGATAAAGAAGATTGAAATGTGTCAAATGTATATTTTTCTTCTATGCATTAAGACAGCTTTTTACTGGGAAAATGTTAACTTTCAATGTTTAAGTGCAATTTAATAATTTTCGATCTGATATGTAAAGTTTTTAATTGAGCAACCATGCATTTCTTACACACATTTATAATTGATACATTTCAGTACTTCCATAGTTCATAAACCTCATTGTTATTTTGAATGAAGCCAATATTAGAAATTCATTTTATATGTAATTACAAGTTGGCAAATACCATTACATAACATAATAGATGTGGAAGATTTTAATAATGCAGGAAAGTATTTAGGTGGTTTATTCGCTAAGGAGGTGCAAGAAGTGTAACTCTCTTACTAATTGACAAATTGCATTAAATTGTCCATTTATACAATATAACTGTTTGAAAATCTAATGTGATGTTGTACGAAATGAGGATGATGCATATAAAAACTTCGCATTTCACAAAGTTTCCACAGAATATATGAAACGTTGTTTCTTTACTCAATTGTTAAACGAGATTATTAATATGCAACATTTTTATGGCCAACTCTTTATCATATCTATAGAGAAAGCAATTTGTAGCAATTTCCCTTTTACTTGCACTTACTTGCAATATGGAAAATGTCTGTTTATAATGTGTGTGCGAAATTCACAAGTATTAATTGGGTATGTTTGTGATAGCCATATGCTAAATAACACTTAATATGGATGTGACAACTGCAGTATTATTTGTAAAATAGCAACTAAGACTACTTTATATAAAACTCTGAATTTGAAATTCATTTTTCAGTTTCAGAGTTTTTGGGGCGCTATTTATTTAATCTTTAAATACATTGAAACATGTAATACTGATGTACTAACGAATTACTCCCATGCAGTAACTGCTTATTTTGGTGGAAATTATGGAAATAAGTAAATAATTGCTGCATTAACACATAGAAATGATGTTGTCACCTATAACAGTTGTTTATCAGATTTAAATATTTCTTATTTTTCAGCTTAAGGCGAGAATGCATGCTTGACGTTTTTAGGGTGGGGAAATACGATTTTTTGCTTTTCTGAAAAGGGTGTTAGG
>JAQFZQ010000826.1:0-25911 GCA_034696005.1 Glomeris marginata
GGCTTTGAAAACGGAGGCGTTTACCTTTTTCAGTCGCTTTATATGCTAGCCAATGGCGTTGGCTTCCATTTGTAGCTACACCTGTTGTTTACAAATGGAAGCCAACTCCATTGGCTAGCACATAAAGCGACTGAAAAAGGTAAACGCCTCCGTTTTCAAAGCCACACCTTTTTTTGCCAGGATACGAAGGAATGAAGTATAGCCTAATTGTGCCATAGTAATGCTTCGTGTGGTTTTGTTCGAGTGATTCTTTGACTTAGAGTTAATTTTCATATTAATTTAACTAAAATTAATTCATTCCATATTGGAAATTGGAGGCGCTTACTGATATCGGTCAATTCAGGGTTAATAGAACAGTTCAGTAAACATGATAGTAATATACTGTCCTTTCAAAGAAAGATTGAGCTAGGATGGTGCCTATTTTATGTTTGGGAGGGGTGCACGGCTGCAGATGTGCAATGACGACTGCCTCAAACTGCAAACGTGCACCCCTTCAAAACATCAAATAGGCACAGTCCTAGCTCAATCTTTCTTTGAAAGGACAGTATTACATTTTAAAATAACGTTCAGGCTAGGCAGCTTATAATTTTCTATAGATGTATATGTATGTACCTACATATATGTTTAAACTTCTTTTCTGCTGAGATTATTCCAGCACTACGCAATTTGTTAATTACTGAATTCGTAGCAACTTATACAATATATGAGCTCTTAAAATTTCTTCATTAGCGTAGCAGCAGCATTACGCCCGGAATAACTGTGGGTGAATGGGTCTACTTTAATGCTTTCACGTTTCGCTTGGATAAACAGTCTTCTGAATACTTGCTGGACATTAAGCATCAAAATAACGCCAGATGGTTTTTCTTGGCATTTAATGTTGCATGAAAAATATTTTTAAATTGCAACTTCCTTACAGTTAAAATTCCCCCCAACTTACAGAAGTATGACACTATAAAAAAAAATTCATATTTACATGTAGAGGAAGGACTCTTTGAAAATGTACATGCATTGCAATGCATTATGTCTGTCAGACAACCAACCAAGCTGAATGTCATTGGAAGTAGGGGCATTACCCTAATGCTGCATTTTAAGTAAAATTTTGAAGGGTTAGGTCAATTTAAGATTCGGATCCGATCCGCAGTTCTGTGGTCCAACAAATAATTTTGTTAAAAATAAATGGGAAGAGTTAAGCAAGCACTCTAGATGCTAACATTGGAATTTTTTATGATACTGACAATATTAGAGAAATGCGTAGTATAGTGCGAGCGCTCGATCTGCAAGGTTTTCGGATTAAGAAAGAAAAAAAGAATTTCACCCCTTCCCATTGTTGAAAAGTGGCACTGTTTTGTTTGACATTTACTTTAAAATAAGTTATGACTTTGGTTTGGAAAAATAGTGTAAAGTTGTAAATAATCAAATTAAAGTAAGTCCAGCTGTCACTTTAGCAAAAAGTAAAAATTATTCATTACGCCTGAAATTAATGGTATGACAGGTGCTGCTGTACGTGCTTCTATGTATGAAACTTGTGCCATTTCTATTTTAAACACTACTCTGTCAGTGTATGTGTAAGCAACAGGGTGTAAATAATTAATGAAATGCTTTTATATTACAGTGTGCATCTTTAAATTTGCTTCCACAAAGACCACGCGGTGTTAAAATGTATTAGCTTATTCCCTTTGTGGATAGATACATGCGTGCAAATATATTTTCCCAGCAGGAAATAACAATTATTATCTTAAAAGGGTATTTATTATTTATATATGAGAACTTTTCAATATTGTATTAAAATCATTTTCTTGTACCTTCAATAACAGTCATGCTATTTGTAAAACTGCACTGTAATTATTTATAATTTTCTTTGTTATTTTACAATGTCCCTGGAAATTATCAAAAAGTTATTAGCAATTAAAGTATGATGGGGTAATGAAGTTATGAGGTTCACCTATGCTAGCCAACCTTCTATTATAGCTAACTTTAAAGGGGCAGTTTACCCAAACAAACATATTTGATATGTTGTGCGCAAAAAACAAACTATAGAAAGTTAGTATATAGGAAGTGCAACGCGCGTTCGATTGCACTTGAACGCGATTGGTGTCCTGGCCAGGACAAACTGTGAAACCACACCCCTTTTAGGACGGTTTTTATTTAATATTTCGTTAACTATCGCGAATTTATTAATACTTCCAATACTAACTTTCTATAGTTTGTTTTTGCGCACAACATATCAAATTTTTTTGTTTTGGTAAACTGTCCCTTTAAGTTGTAATTTAACTTTTTTTGCTAATTTCCACTGGGATTTTGTTGCATTCGAACAAGGAGCTGATTGGTTGGAATCTCAACCACAGGGTTCCACCAATGAGCTCATTGGTTCCAAAGCACTGCAATCTAGTGCGAGGTACACCAAATTACTATCACATGACCCCACAGTCTTATACTAACCTTGTGTAAACACATAAATTGGCTAGTAAATAAACCAATAATCACGCCTCTGTTTTGCAAAGACACACCCCTATTTTGCCAAGATAAATTGGAATTGAGTATAGGCAGGTTTTACCGTTTATGAGAAGGGAAACCTTCTTCAGCCGGGAAATATTCCTACTCTGCCAAGTTTCACTAATTTTTGTTTGAGGGTGAATAATTGACAAGAAAATTATGAATTTGTGCTGTAAAAAAGAATTGTTAATAATGAATATTGAGGGTGTTAATGTCTATATTTTGCAGCGTGATTATGGATTTGTTCGTTGTTGCGGCTTATGAGCTTGTCTAGAGTGTTGGCCTTAAGTTGGAGGCAAATGTGGAGAGGTGTTTACTACTGGAGAGGCGATTATCCGTGAATCGGCAGTTAACGTTGATCTGCATCATTAAGAGCATCGTGAATGGGTGCAATTATTAGCGCAGCCATTACAACAGAGCATCTACTGGATAAGGCATCTTTCAAACTCATTTATACCATGGCCAGGAAATGTCTCAGAAATGGCCTCTAACGTCTCAATACAATCATTCACTCGGCTGCTGTGCCGTTTTATGTCTTCCTTTCTCCCCAATTTATTTTTATATTGGTAAACACTGCAATGAACTTATCAATGACCACACCATACCATGCACATTTAGAATACTTGACATCTCATCACTTAAAGTTGAGTAATATTCATGCCTTGTAATGAGTTAGATGAGTATAAACAACTTTCATTATAATTAACTTGAAGTTATTATTATATCCACTGTATTCAAAATACATTTGCAGGAAATTTAAATAAAGTAGTTTGCTTTTTCAGTTTCTTTTGTTATTTGAAAAGGAATGTATTATGTTCTAAAAATGTCTATTCACATGGGTTTTCATGGGTTTTTCCGTGTGGTGGCGCTGTGGTCAGAGCATGCATTTTAGCATTGCTTTTAAGTGCTGCTGCGGCGCCATTACGGTGCTGTAGGAAAACAACTGCAGCGCCACTACATGACACTTCTGAGAACTACAGTGAAACTTATCTTATGGACCACCTGTATTAGGGGACAACCTGTAGGTTTGGACCATTTTTCCGTGGCCCTTCTAAACAGGTTTCACTGTATTTGGTTAAACTTTAGTAAATTTTGATACTTCTAAGAATTTTAGTTAACCATAATGTGTATACGGTGAAACCGGTCTTGTGGACCACCTGTCTTGTGGACCACCTGTCTTGTGGACCACCTGTCTTGTGGACCTCCTGTAAGTTTGGACCACTTTTCCCTTGTCCCGCCAGTGGTCCTTTTAAACAGGTTTCACTGTATTTAGTTAAAATAATAATAAATCTAACGTTTCCACTACAAATATTTATTAATTTCCTCCATGAAATTGGGTGTTAAAATTATTTAGTACATTGAAAAGCATAAGCATTGAGATAAAACTAGTATTGATTCATGACCCAAATAATGCTTATATTATTGGCCAAACTTGAGGAGAAATGTTTCTGATTTATTAGATTATTGTAAACAAGGAAATTTACATACTAACTACTAAAGATTTTGTTTACATAAATAAATATGGAAACGCCTAGTAATTTTTCTTTTGTAATGTTATTTGACCTGTGCAGAATTTTGCATGATTGTACATATGTTCTACACTAAATTACTTTGCACAAAATGGCTTCAATTGTCTGCATAATTTTGCAGGAAAAATGTGAATTTTAGTGCATAATCTTTTACTCCTGGGATAAAATTATCTAGATAACAAGAGAAATCCAAACTTAAGTGAACGTAATTTATGTGACGGATAAAATGTAATTTTATGTAAACTTATTTGATATTTAATGAATGGCCCATTATGGCGTTTTATAGCTATATAGCTGTTCCTTTATATTGTACGTGTATATATTTCTCGAATTATTTATTAACTGCAGGCAGTGTTTGAACCACTATGAAATTATCGATCGAGGAAATTTGTTTTTATTTCTATACTTCTGGTATTCTTTACTTAAAAACTTGATGCGTCAAATGATAATGAATTGCTGCACCAACTATGTGAAAAACAGGGTTGGATTCGTAAGATTTTTGCATATACATTATGACAATGACTTCCTAATTAGGAAACATGCGTAATCTCTTGGGATTTTCAAGTCATAGAAATTTCTTACAAACTTTTTGCTTTTTCCTCACTACATGCAACGTCTACTCTAGATAATGAACTGCTGGTCTTTCTCCCCTTTTTTAACTTGTTCAAATTACATGAAGTTTATTTAAAGTCACCTATCTAATTCCCACTTCTTTTTCCTATTGTCTAGTTTGCAGTTTTATACCGCAGCGCATTTTGGGAGATCTATGTAATTAAACGCTTTTTATTTTAATTAAAACCAAAAGTGCAAATGATTAATTGTAATTCGGTTTTAATAATATCCCAGTGGGACGAAAACGAGGTGATTTCATCCGTCACTGTTACAAACATTGAATATAATATAACCTATTAAATAATACGTTGCAATTGCCATAACCTATTTATGATTAATTATCACTGCTATTTATTATTTTCTAATGGAAGTAAAATAAAATGGTTTAGAACTTTGGCTGTATAAGAACTGATTAATTAGGTAATAATGATTGATTGAGAAAGTGGCAAAAGATCAAACTTTTAAATTTATCACGTTATATGTCTATTGTGAAAATACTTTATTTATTTAGAATACAATAATAATTTCAAATTGTTTGCAGATTATAATTGAGTAAATGCAACTGACTTGCATTGCTGTTTAAAGACGAACTAACAGCTTTTTGTGAAGTACCCTGAAACTTGAACTATAGTTAGAAAAAAACATAATGAAAGCAAGTGTTCCAACAAAATCTCTGTAGAAATTAGTAAAAAAAAGGTATTAACACTTGTAGATCGAAGGGGTAATTAAGTTAGAAGGTTCGCCTGTACTAGCAAACCTAATATCTCAAACACTGTATACCATCAAATATTATAAAAATTGATGGGAAGTTAGGTATGCATGGTTTAATAATGTATCTAAATTTTGGCACAAATGAGCGAGGTGAAATAATACCATGTCAAAATCACCCTTAATTGAAGGAGAACTGACAAGGTTTTGTAACGTACCCTGGAAAGTGTGTAATTCTATAGAATTGATGCCAATAAAACGAGTAGCGCAAACAAAACTTTTTTAAAAAATTGTTACAAAAAGTTGCGAGTAGTTAAAGAGGGCGTCATGGTAGGATGGTGTCACCGCGCTGGTGTCACAGTGTCCCGTTTTGGCAAAATTTGAATTTTCAGAGAATGAGGCCACGTGCCTCTGCAGTTTCAGCCAATGGCTGTGCTTATTGTTCACATTGCTATTGTCTTATGATCTATTCTCAAAGTCTTGTCTATACGTAGCACTGTTTAACAATTCTGACTTTTCTGTTGGTGTAGGTGTCTTGGGTTCGGCATCGAGATTTGCATATCCTAACCGTTGGTCGGTACACGTACATCAGTGACCAGCGATTCCAGGCTTACCATTTGGCCAATTCTGATGACTGGACACTGCAAATCAGATACACTCAGTCAAGGGATGCTGGCATTTACGAGTGCCAAGTGAGCACTGTGCCCAAGAAGAGCTTGCTCATCAACCTTAACGTCGTCGGTAAGTAATATACCATTTCAGTATTCCTATATATTTAAACCAATTCCCAAATGAAACCGTTTGTACTTCATCTATTTCCAAAGTTATGGTGATAATCTGGCTGAATCTAATTTGCGAAGTTAGTTTATGTTCAATGCACTTTTCTGTGTATTCCCCTGACTAGGGCCTACCTGTTCTTGGTTTGAATTTGTTGTATATTGAATCCGAGATATTTAGTGTGCTACAGGAAGAAGTTAAGGTTAAAAGGTGTTAATTAGGTTGGAGAATATTTGTTAGAATAATCCAGGGTAAATATAATTTTCAAAACACTGCTATTCAGACTAATTTGTGATGCCATGCTAAATACTTTAATTACAATATGAGATGTTATATGGATACAATATGTGATTTGATTATTCACCTCAATAAATTCATTGTTACTAGGTCAACGATGAATTTAAATGAAATGCACGTGTTGCTGCTTTATATTCCTGGCAAAATAAGGGTACACTAAAATGCAAGAGGCAATATTCATAATTATGTGTTTGCGGTGTTGTCTATTCTTGCTTGTATAGCCATTATAAAAGCGCACCCAATTGCTATTCAATTCATAGGAATACAGTGTAAGAAGACAAAAATAAGCACGTTGTATGTGGAGTTTAATTATGCATTCTCCAGTAGTCTTTTTGAAGACTTTCTTTCTTGTATTTTATTGCTAATTTGTGTATTTTCATGCACATCTTGGCGAAAATTTCCTCCAGTGGTGCACAAAAATAAAAAATGAAACTTATATGATTACTTTCATCATTAATGACCTAGTTTCTAATTCAAATCATAAAAGCAATGAAATTATGCAGATTTCATGGATGAAGACTTGCGCAACGAAAGCCACTTGGCAGTCTGATAATTAAATCCAAGACGGTTTAATTTTTTTATCATATAAAAATTCTAAGCAATGAACTAACGAAGGACATCTTTCAAATATGCAGAGACACAGGCAACATACAGTGAACAGTATTTATAACAAAATGCATGCCCAATGTGGATAAATGTTATGAAAAATTCAAGTCATATTCGATGGCTTCGGTTCTGATCGGTTGAGTTGCTGCTTCATGTTTCTGTGTATAATTAATTTACCCCACTTGGGGTCTTGAAAGGGGTATAAACAACTTTTGCAACCACTGTTTTATGAGAATTGTTAAGGGGTAGCTAATAGTTTTAGCCAATAGACTCTTTTCAGTTAGCACTTCCCATTGCCGTAGTGAGATAAACTACACAATCTGATTGACTGAAAGCAAGTTTTCTCGCTAACAACTATTTTCCTGCCGCTTTTCAGCCAATGGCAGAACACTGAAAAGTGTTTATTCACATTTTTCAGTAAGCTTTCAAAGGTTGGAATAACATTTAAAAATGGTGTCCTTAGTTTTCTAGCTACCAACCAGTTTTCAGCTTTATCCCGATTAAGGTCTTCATATTGGAAGGAGGTGGTGCTACTGAAAATGGGCTGTTATACATGGCCAAGAACCATTTCATATCTGTATCCAAACAGGGTACAACAAGTTCATGTTCAGTCAAGCTTCGATAAGCCATCACCGGTGGGACTGCAAATTTCTGATGACTTAAGTGGGTTTACAGCTTAACCGGGGATTTTTAACATGAAAATCTATGGAGATTGGACTTCTAAATTGTGATGACTTAAAGGGGGTGACGACTTGTCCAGATATGTACCGTCTTAACGAGGTTTGACTGTATGTGCATTATTGAGGGGATCTTGGCGTATCCGCAGGGAGATCACCACTAGGAAGGAACAGCTCCGTGTTCTGGTAGCTTCCCCTCTTGGCCGGGTTACAACAGTTCTTTACACCATGAGAAGACACTCCAATCCTCCTAGCCTCCCCCTAATTAGGCGAGCCAACTGGAAAGTACGGGGGTGCTCAGTGCAGTGCATTTCCGTTAACTTAGACACAGGTGCACGCAATTGGCACTGCACTGAGCACTCCCGTGTAAAGAACTGTACGTGTGAAGTGAATTGTACATATATGTGCTAACATTTAAGTAGCTTGGATAGTGTGGGTTAACATATAGTTAATATGAATGTGCAATACTAATGGTCCATGGACCTGATGATGGAGATTTGATAGAGCCGAAACACTTGTGTCGTGTCTTGTACAGAACCAAAATGTGGGTAGGGAATTATTTCAAATTGAATTGTTCGTCTTTTAAGTCCTACACAATGATAAATTGTGAAAACAACAAGATAGCATTGTTGCTCAGGGTTTCCAACATGAATCTGAAATGTAGTCATCTCTGCCTTGCGCGAAGGCAGGGTGGAGAATTACCAAATTTTGACATCCTTTACGAACACCTCTTATGTCCAGGATATGGAAATGCAATACCCTTCTTTTGGATAACTGTTTTAAATTCCATGGGTCGTTTATATATGAGATGTGCCAACTTAAAAGGTCTATCGCAAGGTGTTAGGCGCATTGTGATCCTCATTGAGCATTACCATCCATCTTCGTTACAGCATAAATGGATCTGCAAGAGGTATCTTGGGAGGTGCGAAGTGAGACTTCCATCTTTGTGCAGAATATGTCAAAGACGGACTTCATTTTTGCAAGTGCATCAGTCTATATATACTAGTGGCACCTTTGGCTCGATATAGTGATACGCTGCGTGGAAAAACTTTGAAAAATGACAAGACCTCGATGTGGCCCTCAGCCAATCGGATAAGGGTATTGCTGTACAGCAATCCATCATGTCATCGGCAGTTAGACTACTTGTGTCTATTTCGCTTCAAGCTTTATCTTGCTGATGAAAGAAACTAAGACTGATGCTTATTGAGTGGGCTTTTGAATTAAACCGAGGTTTTCTTTCGTTCTCTCCTTCAAAATTTGACTTATTCAGATCTGTTGTGATGGTTCAGTCAGTAAATCTCACTCTGGAAGAAGGATAGTTGGCTTGACATGTTACCGATATGTTGGGAAGTCAAGCATGAATATTACAAAATGCAATATAGTTGTCCTTGAAAGTTACTTTTTATCAAATCTGTTTTTCCATTGGTCTCAACGGATTAACTGTTCAAACCAATGGAAATAATCAGATTTAGACTATGAAACTTACATTATATTGGGCAGGTGTACAGAACAGCAAGGGTACTTTAAATTCCAATTAGGATAAATAAGATACAAGTTTTGAAGTAAATTTCAGCCTTGTTATTACGTATCGGCATACTTAACGCAAGTTCAAATTAACCTGGGGCATTAATCTCATCACACTTTCCTAATTAAGGAACTGACACCTGCTGTTTACCATTGTTTCGGCCAATGGTAACAAATTCCTCACTTGATACTTGTAACCTGAGATGTACGTAAATGCATGGTCCTACTTGTCGAGATCAAACCGACAATGTAAGTGTCAAACAATGCTCACATTTTTGGAGGGTTCGTGTCAATTACTGTATGGAAGGATGACAGTACTGTGATTAGGAGTAGTGTGGTTAGGAGGAGAGTCGGTTTCCCCATCTGCTAATTAACTAGAATTTCTACCTGGGATTCACTGTGGGCCCTGATAAAATCGTGCATTAAAAATGCTTGCGTTCTAACCCACGTATGGGTCCCCGGACTGCGGGTTAACACTTGCGTGCTAGTATAGTGATAGGTGATGGAGGGCTGCCGGGTTAAGACGCTTGAATAGTGTATACAACCCGTTAGCATTAGATTTCATTTCAGTAGTGTGGTTAGGAAGATATTTACTGATTAATGAACAATATTCATTACATGGTATTTATCTTAGACCGTGCAAATGAATCTATTCCCATTTTTTGAATGCATTGAAAGATACATTGGTATGTTTGGCCCAATTAATTAAAGCAATATACATGGAAGTTGCATGTACAAGGGTTCGTTACAAAACTATCACCGGTGGCATTTAGACATCCATCCTAATGCTTGATTTAACTGATTTTGTGCATGAAATATGGTTGCTCCTTTAAACCGCTTGATCACTGCAATAATGTCTGCATCGGATTTCAATAGTTATCCATTTTAAAAGTTTTTTAGGGTACGTTATATTTTGCTTTAGTTAAATGTACCAAACATACATTTGTATATTATAATTTATACAAATAAAAATATGGGAATAAGTTTTATTTGAAGGGTGTAATACGTCGCTTAACATAATTCTATTGAAATATGATGTCTGTTAATTTAAAATAGGTAAATCAATATTTGCATTGGAAATGAAGTTATCAACTGTGTTAGTTCTAAGTAAATTTGGTTTCATCATTGAGAAATAGTAGTTCTTGCGCGGACCGCTCGTGATTCGCCAACACACGGTTTCAACAACGTGTACGACACAAAATTCGCTGTGCTGTATAGAAAACCAGGTTCTTTGATTTGCTTGCAATATTCTGTGATGTTCTTTTTCTAAGTAAGATAACATGAATTGAACTGGGTTTTTTGCATTGGGAACAAGAATGGAAGTTTGTATCCGCGTGCCGCACGGTGCGTAATAGGAAAAGGATTGGAAGTGGAGGGAAGGGGGGAAGGAGGGGAAAAAAGCTGTCGAAGTCGGGTGTTTGATGGCAGCGATCAATAAGATGTCGGTGGCAGCTCGTCCGAGAACCATCCATAAGGTTTCTCAAACGAGAGAAATGTCTCGGAGTGGCGATGTTTGAATCGTGGACATGTTTACTGCGCTAGCTCTAAAAAAGATAGATCCAGTCCTTTTGGTATATGGCTCCTTACTTTACCTTCCTGTTTCTTTATCTGTTGTCTGAAGAATTTGAAGATCTCCCAGAGGGCTTGCTGCACGTCTGGGTATCGTTTCCGGAAGGGAATGGGCCAAGGGGTCATTCATTGACCATCGCTTGTAATGCGCAACCGTTTCTCCCAGCATTTTATAACCATCTTTTCCTATAGCTACTATTCTTGCTGCCTTACTATTTTATTCTTCTTATACTATTTTGTGATCTGAACTGGGTTCCGTTGTCAGTGTGAACTCCATCCAAAACTATATATCCCCTCGAGTTCCGGTTAGAATGGACTCCGCAAAGATTTTATCGCGCTGCGCGTTCTGGAGTTTGCAACAAATTCGAAGTGCTTTGGTTATTTATACACATAATGTATGCAAGTTTACAGTTCTGACATTTCGAACGATAACTGATAATACTATACCATACTATGCCGTAGATGTAATGTCTTTTATGAACCTGCATGTGTCGGGGAAATAATTCCAAGTTATTAACATCCAAAATAATTGTTAGAAGATTTTGTTTTCATGTCTGTGGCGAATAACATAATTGTAATTTCCAAAAGGTTTTTATTGCATCTTCATTGCACATGATATGCTGCTATAAAATTGGTTGTAAACTGAAACTAATTTGGACGTTGATTACTTATTGTGAAATGCGACAGTAAATATACAATTTAGTATCACAGGACAATTACTTCTGTGTGTAAATGGTAAATGTTTCTCTATTGCTGGCAGTTAGGCACAAGTGTAATAACTGAATGAGTAATCTTAATGTATATGTACTAATGCACCATAGAAGAAAGCTAAAACACAGTATATTCCACTGTTCATTCCCTCTGGATAGTAAATTGATATAGTGTTTCTGGCATGAAGCCATGCATTTGAAATGGGTTTTTCCAATATTTTATTTGCTGTGCTTATGCTTCGTTAATTTCAGCATTAAGACCCTAAAGCACTAACTTCTGTAAAGTATGAATATTTACTACCATATTATTGTAACAAAAAATTAAAGTTTTAATGCCAATACGGCATAAATTATACATTAAATATTATACTGAAATTATAATATTATTAAGAGATTGGACTAGAAAACTGTTATTATAAAGCAAATGGCTACTTAAATGTTAGCAAAAAATATAAAGCAAATGTTGATCATTTATGTATTCCTTCCTGCATATTCCTGTAAAATCCTCTGCTTCCAAATTTTATTTTGTGGATTCTCATTGAAATAGGTAAGGACCCATAAGATCTAAATTGGGAAAACTGTATTAATATGCAATTTATTTGAAGGATTAGGCCAAAGGGCGCAACTAGTAATAAAATCCTTGAGGTCTACTCCACAACCTGTATATTTCACAAATATCTAAATTTCCAGGAATAAATTCCAAAGTGTGGGTGGTGTCCATAAGTCACACATGTAGCATTGAGATTCTATGGGGTAGACGTCAAAGATTTTATTACTAGTGGCCCCTTTGGCTAGGATAGTAATATCAGGCTATACATCATTTATTGCATATATAGAATAATGCAATTGTTGTGCTGTTCATTTTGACTGATGGACTCATATTGTCCTGAATTTGTTTTAATTCATGCTTCCTGCTCTTAGTGTTATGTTTTTTGTGATGAAATTACTTGGGGGTTTTCCTATATAGGAGGTCTGTTTTTTTGTTTAAATACCCTTGCTTTGTGGAGGCCAAGGATTTTGTATAGGCTGCGCTTGGCAGCCATCTTGGAATTGAATGGAGAAATTTTGTTGCAAGAAATGTTGGCAAAAAGTTGCTCACATTGCAATTCGTCTTGTTGCTGAGAATCGCTGACAGCAAAGGGGGAAAAAAAGTAGTGACAGGCTTTCCATTCCCATGTGCATCTTCGACATTTTCCAAACATTGTTACAATTGATAAGGAATATTTTTGCGGCAAGAAAGTGGAAAAATGCAATCGCCTGCTGACAATAAGAATGTGGGCAACCATTATATTAGGGAAATAAAAAAAAATTGAAAAATCGACATTAATAGACCTGAATAATCTAGCTTCTGACTGAGAAATGAAACGAGAAAAGAAGAGCACAAGAAAGATTATGATGATGTTTTCGCCAAATGCAACCAATAAAGAACCAAGCTGCTGCGGAAGTCCAAAGAAATTTGTCATTGTTTAATATAGCATTTAATTTTTTCCCTACTGCTAACTTTGCTTTGCAATTCGTTCATTTAAAATAAGTAATTACTATAATTGAAGTAAAAAGTTAAGTTTGCAAGGAGGAGTCTTTAGGTTTACAAAATATCCTGCTGGCTTAATATAGCTTAGTATAATAAAATATCAACGGTAATCAATATCGGTATATGTACTTGGATTAGAAGAAATACTTCAATTGCCTAGAGTGCCAGCCATTACATGTATACGAAATTACATTAGCTGAACAGTTTGTTAAATTGCTTGAGAATTGGAAAACAAGAATAGTATATGGAGGAAATGGTTTATGTAACATTAAGAATTAATGGTTATAAGGTATCAGGGTAATATAGTAAATGTTTTATGAAATAATATTTTGATTACAGTACTTTATCCAATGTCATGTAAATTTCCAATTTCAACCACTTAACTTTAGTATTTAAGGAAACGATAATCCACTTAGAAATTGTGCAAACTTTTCAACAAGTTGGTATTTTTGTAATGCAATTTATGAAACATTTCTTTGTACCGAAAAATAGTTGACATTTAAAACAAAATTGAAAAAGACTAGAAAAATGAAACCAAAATTTTGGAGGAAAAATTAGAATATTAGAATAATTGGAGTATTAGAATAATTATATAATTATTTGTGAAAGTTAATTATTCCTGAAGTTTTATTTTTGTGCTTTAAATTATGGTGCAGTGTCCAATTTTATCACCATTCATACGATAATGAATTAGAATATATTTGGTTTATCAAAATTGGTGCAAAATCAATAGTTAATCTGAAAACAATCACTTGAAATATGCTCAAGCAATAATTTCTTCATATTTTCGATCTCCGATATTTAATCTTCTCAGTAGGTTTTTCTAAGTGCATCTATTAAATCTGAGGTATATACTAGTTACTTGAGATCCCCTGTGGCATTATCTTCGAAACTCTTTCTGCATTTATGCACATATTGACATTACTTGAATAATTTCAATGTATGTCAATGTTAGCAATATAATGCGATCCAGTTATATTTTCTGCAATGCACTTTTATGAACAAAGTTTGCTGAAGATTACGTTTTCTTTTGTCGAAATGAAATTGAAAAAGTTATTATTGCTCATGGCAACATAGTATATTGCTATAGTAAGATATTGATTTGCAAAGCACTTTAATGAAATTGTTGGCATGCAATTATACTTATAAGCTGCATTTTCCTATTCCCAGGCTTATTTCATTCTTCATCTCTTTGTTGATGTACACATTCTCTCGACTATAAGGATTAGGTTCATATTCCCCGGTAATAAAGCAGTGTGTTTGTTTGATCTCATGGCCAAATGTTGTGACTATATAGCTATAGCTGCCTCATATGTGCATTTATTTGGTAAAAGCAAAATATGTGATATGCGGGTGCAGAACAAGATAAGTTTTGGAAAAATCGAAGAAAAACTTGATTCCTAAGTGCCACAGATCCTTAATGAAGATAATGTTCTATCATGAACAGACAGCTTTTACTTTTCCCCTCCAACATTGCCATTATTCTACTTTCTTATCTGCTATACTGAAGATTTTATGTAATATGGCTTCTTTATGAGCACATTTATTTTATTGCTGGGAGTCAATGATATTATTATTATTAACTATGTTGAAATTTATAGGACTGTTGACGTTGGACATATTAACCTAGTTTCCAGTTATTTGCATTAATGTGCAGTAGAGTAGTGCCTTTATTAAATATTAAATTTTTTATTCTGTAAAAGATAAGACTGTATTGTGCATTTATATCCCAATCAAGATTGCATAACATTATTATTTACATTGACTTCAATGCCATTAATTGTTATACATACATAGACATATTCATTTCATACTTGTGGTTTCTGGAATAATATACGTACAAAGTAATCTAACTCGTTCATTATATTTGTTTGAGATTATACTACAGTAAAATAATGTTTATCATACTATGTTTGATTTAGTACTCTATGCCACAAAATTGCTTTGTGAATGTCAGTGGATGTATTTTGCATGACTAACCGTTACAAAAAATATTGCAGTTTGTTCCATAAAACTGCCATTTTGGGTATTTGTATGAATGAAAAGTGTCATTTTATGCAACAAACTGCAGTATTTCTTTGTAAGGGAACATTTGATGGACATCACAGATTTAAATTTGCCTTGGTGTTTATAATTTATAAGGAAATCTTGTTTTATTAGATTGTTATTACTGTAACCATGCGTCGTGTATAATGAAGTTTTGTTTATCAGCTGTTAAAATTCTAAGTTAAAACGTTTATGTAATTAATTTGTGCTACTAGTTAGGGATCAGAATATAATACGAAATGTTTGCTAATTAGATGAAGAACTTGGAGATTAAACCGTGCAAGACGCATCTAGAACTAATCCATATTCCTGGTCGGGTATGCTTGCCATTAAGATGTGGAAAAATGAGAACACCTTGGTCAGAGTAATGAGCTGTACCCTGTCCCAGAGAACTACCAACAAGTGCCTGCTCTCTAAAATTGTTGTTCAAGTCGTTAAATCTCATGTTACTTCCCTGCACCCAAATTCTCATGAGTTTGGGTAGTCGCGCGAGCCCATGGTGGTCTTCGCGCCACTGGTCGGAGATTTGAATCCCATTGACCCCGAAGTGCCCAATGGGAGTGTGTAACACCAACTATATAGGTCCTTACACAAAGGGCCTCGGGGGTCTTAGTTTTGTCTTAGTGGTTGCCTATGCACGACGTATACGTAATAAATAGACGAATCTCAACGCGAGTTATCGCAGTCTTCACTTCTTTATTCGGTATCAGAAGAGAAAAGACCAAAGTAACGGTAGCCGTTACAAAATGAAGATTATACATTGTTTAATGCTTGTTTTATTTAACAAAGTTAACCAAGATCCATTAAATGGTTAAATAACGCATCTGTGCATTCAGCTTGTACAATTTGATGTATAGGAAGAAATGGAACTTGTTTAAACTCGTGTTGTATCCATTCCCTATGCACTTCCTTAAAATGGCAAGACTCAATGTAATGGAGACCACAGAGCGTATCTCATGAACTGTGTAATCCTCGACAATCCATTTGACTGCCATGTTATATTTCCTAGGTGAAATGAGAGATTTCTCCCAAGCTATGTTCACTATCTGCGCAATATTTCAGCATTTCTCGAGGTCTTTTACGAGAGCATATATACCATTGGCAATAGGGAGACGTTTTTGCACACCCATTCCAAGGTCTCTGGGGAATGAGGAAAAATGACCAGATAGTCTTGGCAAGAATGAGTTGGAGATGCAAAATAAAAGAAGGAGGTTATGTCAGAATCAATTGTGAGTTTTGCCAAGAAAATGGAATGAGATTATAGGTCAAGCAAATGGATTCCAGTAATGCTCTTGCCCTAGATTGTTGAATGCATTTAATATGGGCCAAGTGTCATCTTATGTTTCACATTTTTCTACTGGATTGGCTTACTACATTGATTGCATATAATCCTCGTACTGCTTTTGAACAGGATGAAAGTTTAGCTAACAATGCGGATGAAAAGTCTGAAACATTTGTTAATAGCTTTTTACACATGATATGTATCAAAAAAGTAATAATGCCTCCAGTAGGAAATCATATGTTCCCTTTCCAATGAAGCCAAAATATCCGAACCTTCACTGTTTTTTCAAGGTCATCTTCGTTCCAACTTTTTAATCGTGCCAGATAGGGTAATAGTACGAATTAGAAACTTGAAGAGTGCATCCGATTTAGTTAAGAAATGATACTTCCGGAAATATTCATGAATTTATAAAACATATAGAAGTTTTTGAACATTGAGTTGAAAATTAATGCATGTTGTGTGATGCAGTGAAGTGACTCCTAGTTTACAATAAGGGTTGTTCTCTTTGTTTTCTCGTAATTTATTTTTAATGATCATATACCATGCTATTTGGAGAATTTCTGTCTACAAAATATGTGAGTGGTTTGTACCATGAAAACCTTTTTCTGATATCGACATTTATCGATTCTTTCTAATCCCATGTCCACTGCTATTTTGTGAGATGTTCTTGAAAATGAGATGTCACAAAAAGGAGCATTATTTTTACTAGTTTGGCCCCGTTTTATTTTTAGATCAATTTGCGTAGAAAGGGAGAGAGATTAATGTGAAATTGTCAAAAATGTGCATTAGCATATGTTTAAAAAACTTTGATATATCATGTTGGGACAAAGAGGTTATTTACAAAAGTCGTTGACTACCTCTAAAATGCTTCTAATAAATCTGGTGTCACTAAGTCTCAAATATCTTGGTCTGAATTTAACAAAGAAATGCTCCTGGAATATATTAATGTACATTTCAAAAAACTAGTAAAATGGAATAAAGTCTTTGAAATTTTGTAATTTCAAGGGTTAAAAAACAAAATAAAAAATTAGTTGGTGTTGCGGAATGGATTGATCCATCCATGCAAGTCCGAATATAAGTTATCTGAATAAGAAACCTATTGCTAGAAATTGTTTTTAACAAATTTGTGTACTTAGCCTTACATAATGTCCTTTCCTGTGAAAATAGTTACACAAATTGAATACCGTATTCCAATAAACCCCTGTCTCTAATAAACCCCTGATCAAAAACTATTTTTTCAAATAAACCCCCGGGGGTTGGCATAGTATTAGACCGTTGAAATGAAACGTAGAAATATTTTTTTTTTAATTTGGAGGAATTAAAACATACATAAGTATGGTTGGGGTAGTTAAAGCAATATATGTATAGGAAGTTCTCTGTACAAGGGTTCGTTAGAAAAATGCACCATTGGCATTCAGGAATTGATCATTCTTCTTGAGGAGATGGCAGGTTCCGTCCAAGCACTAGGGATCGCTGCGGTCATAATGTCTTCACTGAAGTTATTTAAATAGTTGCCATTTGGAGCATTTTTCATGTGTTCAAGCCCTAAAAACTTTAAATAGACAACTATTCAACCCTGACGCAGACATTGTTGTCACAGCGATCCAGCGGTTCAAGGAGCAACCAGCCCTATTGCTGGGACGGAACCTTCCATCTCGTCGAGAAGTATGATCAATTCCCGAATGCCGACGGTGCATTTTTCTAACGAACCCTTGTACAGGGAACTTCCTTATACATATATTGCTTTAACTAGCCCAAACATACTTACGTATGTTTTAATTCCTCCAAATAAAAAAAAATACTTCTACGTTTCATTTGAACAAAGTAATACAATGTAAATAATGGGGTCTTTAAACAATCAAATAATAAGGGAACCCTTTAACTCGTTTCCCATGCAGAAGAAAATGTTATACTCAATTGCACACAAAAACGAGCCGAGATCATTACAGCGCAATTGTGCAAAATAAGAGTTCCATTTTATGCGTAAATTCATTCCCTGGGTTGGGGATATATGTTTTGAGATTTTTCATGCATATGTAGGCATGTATGTATGTAGGGCAGAGTATCTATTTTTATATGGTGCATTGGGTATTTTGACTATGATGTAATCGGATTTAATCTGTGGAAAAGCCTCTTTTTCTGGCGATTCGCAGATGGAAGAATATTTTTTGCGAGTTCAACAAACTCCAGTCAGAGTGTTGTTCGTATATTATGCAAAATGGCCGGATGCAAAGTGAATCACGTCGGTTTTGCAATTCCTCGGCTCGGGATTTGAGAGTTGCAGTTTTGCGCCTACACCAACAACATTTTCAGTGGAGTGACTGTGTGGAAAATGCTCTTGCATTTATTTATTTAGTTGTAAGTGGTCGGTCGTTGACGCGCCCACACGGACATCATCTTGTGTGAGTGCATTTGTGCAAACAACGAAAGCAAGCCAAAGACTCGAAATGGTTCTTTTCGGACGACGTTGCATGCATATGGAGATATTTATTGGATCAATGATCTCCTTGAACCGAGTCGTCGACACAAGTAACTTTCGCATTCTGCATTACTCTAATATATAACATAACAAGCTTAACACTCGGCCAGCCATCCAGTGTTGCTTAGTGCTACTTCTGTTCATTCCCCTCACATGGATCAGTTTTTCACAGGTGTGCCTGTGCATCAGGGGTGTCCAACCTTTTAGCTTCCCTAGGCCGCATTGGAACTAAAGTTGTTTTGGGCCGCACATGAAATTCACTAACGATAGGTGATGGTTAGGAGGAGTAGCCATAGCTCTCATAAGAGCCCCCACCATTTGTTCCTACACCAGTGGCCATAGCTATTCGCCCCATCTGTCTATCCCAGCCAAATTGTTTCGTCATTTAGGAAATCAAGTGTCCGTATAAAAAAAACCTTCATTCTCAATTCGGCGTAGTATTGAGTAGAATCAAAAGTGTATGAAGGTTTGGTAGAATATATAGTTAACATATTTAAATGATTTAAAGGAGAACTGACAGGGTTTTGTAAGGTCCGTTGGAACTTACACAGTTAATAGTTAGCAAGAAAGTAACAAGAATCCCGTTTACAGATTATTTTTATTTATTCACCAAGATATGAATTATTTCATGAACGCTAGATTAGAGCTATTTAGTCGTGTCAGCGGCCAGTAGCTCCTCCCCCTCATATGGTAGCATGTAAACGTTGACAGGTCGAGTGCCGCCGAGTACCGATTATACGGTTCGTCTTTGCCTCGTCAAACGGAAAGTACTCAATAAAAAAATTGCAATTTTAAGGGAAGGCTAATAACAATACGGTATGTAAACTGGCAACTAAGTAAGGGTATGTTCCAAAACCGTGTCAGTTCTCCTTTAATCCTTTCAGTCACAATTGAATCCCCACATTTCTGTTTTAGTAGGGGAGCGTGCACCAACTATGTTAGTTTGTCGATTTATCGGTATGGTCGTTTTGGAAGGATGACATTAGAAACTCAATTTTCCTGCTAGATTGTGCATCAAGCTTGATAGTTCCTTATGGAAAATTGCATTTCATTTAGAGTCGATCATTCGAAATGTGACAGTTTTTTAAGGATTGCAGACGGCTTTCCTTTACGCGTTCGACAAGTGTTACGCGAGTTGGTGGTCTATCACACCGCCTCCACTTTCCTGTATAGAACTTGTCTGTTTGTACTCCTCTAATTCATTCACATGAAAGCACCCACAGTCGTATATACCGGATACAGAGCATGCATCAATGGCTGCTTTCATTGCTGAATACGTATTTCTGAAATAAGAGAATTGTTACAATCGATTTTGAAAATGAGTAGGAGCTAGGTTTGGCATCTCATTCTTTCCTCACTCACATCCTATTCGATAGATAGACTATAAATATAGGATGAAGGGAAATTTTCTAAACAGCTTGTTGTAATGCTATTTTAAACTTGGGAACTGCAAGTATACCGCGTGATGAGCTTGTACGTAGCGCTGAGAGAAAAATCGAATAAGTCACATAGATGTAATTTTATGCGACAAGAAGCGATTTCAGAGCGAATTTACGTCGAGATATGCAAGGGACCTTATACAAAAAATGAAATGCACCCTGGGAATTCAGCATTGACATGTTCACCGATATCCATGACAGGATTTCCTTTAGAAAAAGTCAATTTGATCTTCGGGGCATGAACTGTTTTCCTACAATGTAAACTACACATTTTTCTATACTCTAGATTCCAACTAAGTTGCCAGTTCGTGTTCATTCATCCATCTTTACCCAAGTAAAAAATTACTGTGGAATTGTGCTGGAAATTATATCCTCTGAAGCATTTCTTCAAGGAATTCAGATAGTTTTTCTGTACATTATTTCAACATGAAAACTTCTATAGAGTTACAGAGTTCCTCTGAATTTGTCTGCAAAACTTTGATAAAGTTGCTACGTAAATATTAATGCACTCCTTTGTCGATTGCGCACTTCCCTGCATTAGTTTGAAAAACTGTGCTAGCGGAGGGATCTTGTGAGGGATCATCCTAGAGATTTGTTTAGTGACTTTTTTATTTCCTCCTTTAGTTCCACACCTGGTAACTTAAACAATATCTTTAATTTTCGAGCACCCTGGCATTCTAGCCATATAGGAATACACACTGTTTCAATGAAGATTTTAGAGGAACCTGTACCACGATCAAAGTGACATCTAAAACTGACATCATGGTTAACGTATATACCTAATTACGTATCACAATTGATTCAACATGTTTTTCAGCAAAAATCAAAAGTAAAACCCTCAAATAGACTTCTAACTCATTTGTCATACAGAGTGAGGCATTTAAAGTGACTCAATTAAATAGTGTGGAAACAAGGCAATTGACAAATCAATGTTTCAGAGAAGGGGGAAGGTGAATGGCATCATGCATTTTATAAACTGAATTTGGCGGTCAGTTTCTAGGTTATTCCAAGCTCAACGGCGTTTGTGTCGAGGCTACATTCAAAAGGTAACCGGTGCAATGCGGTGTAAGACCAGTATTGTCCGCCCCACAGTATCCTGAGCTGGAGGGGGAAAGGGGTCTGTCTATTGTTCAGTGGAAGACACCTGATAATCCTTTTCCCTCCTGATCTCGTGATACCGTGAGGCAACTATGCGCTGCAGTACAGTGCACCACACTGCAATCTCACCACACTGCACCGGCTGATGTTTTGAATGATGTCAACAACACGTTGCATCAAGGATGTGAAAATTGGCAGAATCGTGCTGCTCTTTTTATTGCCGCCAGTCGCCGTTGGTGGTGCTAATTTGCAGACTAACCAGCCCCAGAATACCCAAGCACGTGTATGACCTGGCAAGGATCCAATTCCAACAATGCAAAACTTACATCTGGCTCCAGTGTAATCTTGTCTGCAAAATGGTGGCTCGCCAACTGGTGGACAGAGCATCGCCTCTCAGACCAACTTAGCTCGCTTTCACATCCTTCCCCATACACATCCTTGTGCTCAATTCTTGAACGGGCAGGGAGGGTTCTTGATGTTCGTACCCAGGTTGAAATGTGAGCCGCGAGTCTACTTTCATAAAATAGGGATGTGCGCAATAGATTTCATGCATTTGTATACTCACGCCGGAGTAAACGTTCTGTTTTCCAATTAAAGGATTAGCTCAGTCCACTATTGTCGTCTATTGCCCTACGGGGGTTACGAGACTTTCACTAATTAAAATTGAGGGGGAACGTCTCGTAACCCCCGTAGGACAATAGACGACAATTTAGTGGACTGAGCTAATCCTTTAATTAGAAACCGGAACGTTTACTCCGGCGTGAGTATACAAGGCTGAACTAGAGTAGAGGAGGGGTGTGACCAGACTACCTGAGGCGAGAGCTGTAGATAGAGTGGATGGGGTATGTGGATTCATCGCGTTAAATGCCTCGCCCTGTATACAACGTATGATCACATTTTGTATACGAAGTGAACGTGAACTCTGTACAAACTTTAATTGGAGGTGGGGAACACATAAACAAACCCTTTGTGTTTTACGAATGCATGTCCTCACGTGTCACCTTTTGGTGGTGCTAAGTGGGCGTGTTGGATGGAGCGTTAATTTGCAGCTGAAAGTGTTCACAAAATGCCGGGAATTTTTGATACTCTACAGCTCTACAGCAATCGATGCTTAGATGCTGTCAGGCATGCAACTACGAACTGCAAACCTAATGTACAAAGTGTTACACATAGTATATACAACAAAGATGGTGTTCGCATTTTATCCTTTTCATTCTATAGCACCAAAGGGCAATACGTGAGGACATGCATTCATATGACAAAAAATGTTTGTTTTAGTGTTCCCTACCTCCCATTACAGTTTGTACAGAGTTCAAATTCACCGTGTATATTGTGACTATATCAGTAGATTTGGGAAACATGGCCACACTTGAGGCCATTTTGTATACCTCAATGTAGACCAGCATATATTTTAAACTGGAAATTTTGTGTGGAGTTGTGGGTGTATACTGTGCGTGTAAATACCTTAAGGCTAAAAATCGATACAGTTGGGCACATCCGTTATCCCCAAGTGAAATTCGCAACACACAATGTTGGCCTCAATACATTTTCAGAAAGCTTGGGTAGGCCTTGTGAAATTTAAAATATAAGATGATGATGAATTATTCAATGAAATGTATGAACGTTCAACTCTCAACTGATGCAATTTTAACGAATGAACCATTAATATTGGCACTTGGTTTGCATTGAAATTTCCCAGATCTTTGTTGCTTCTTTTCCAGTAAGCAGCCATTGGCTGAAAAACCAATTAAAAATGGCGTCTTTAGTTGGGATGAAGTGGATAAACTGGTTTTCTGCCAACCAGTTTGCTGCTTTATCCCAACTATGGCCTCCATATTGGAAAAAGGCGGTGCTACTGAAAAAGGTCAATTGCAAGGTGTCCTGCCTTGTTTCTTTTATCAGCTTGTTGTTTAAATAGGTTTTTATTGCCTTGTTTTCACACAGTTATATTCATTTGTTATGCTATGCGATCAATACTAATCTTATAGTTAACAATGGAAAATAAGGACTTGTCTGAGTAAACTGACCTGTATGCATATTTTTAGGAAGGAAAATACCTATAATTTATTGTTTAATGATATAAAAATATTGTTTTCACAACACTAGTCATCTTTTGGGTGCTTTGCATACTTCTATAAATATTCATGGTGTTTATTTTAAATTGATGTTCATGTATTTTCATCAACTGCTCTTGGGAATGAATCCTATACATAGCAAGAATTTGAAAGGATATTCTGAAAGTTTATGTGAGGAAACATGGAGATTTTAACAGAATATTAGATTTTTAAGTTGTTCGGCAATCGGCATAGGGTTCAGTCAGGAATTATCCGAAGCTGTTGACAAGGTTCTGGTGTTTATTGGAAGACTACTTCTGTTTGTATGATGGCATGCACTGAAGTTTATCTTCTCTAGGCAATGGAGGTATTTCCAAGTTTCACGCCATTTGATTTCCACAAGTTTAGTTTACCTAAAAATACAGTGCAGGATAAGAAACTGTTAGAGTGGATGGTTCTAAACCCTTCTCGGCTTTATACTCTCAAGTAAATTCAGCAAACCCTGTAGGAGTTTTGTTAAGTAAATATTTATTCTTGGAAGAATTACTTTGAATTCGGCTCCTCTTGTAAGGAATGGGTCTTGTAATCCTAGATATATAAATGAAATAGTCAACCATGTCATTTCTCCTTCAAAGTGACGACAAATGCTAAAACAGAGACAAATAGTTATTGCTTTTGTGAAAATTAACAAACATCTGCTTTGTCGCAACAAGTCCCAGTGGAACTTTCTTGATTAACGTTTATGTGACTAGAATAGAAATTAAATTATTTTGACATCAGGTTATCACATCTGTGATAGCATAAAACGCGGTTAATTAATACAATGATTTCAGTTTGTAATAGCAGTTTAACTAATTTTACTAACATACGTTAGCAAAGCAAGGAAGTTACGCGTTGAATGGTACGCGTGATGAGAAGCCATGAAGCATATTGTGTTTGTTTAGTGGTAGGGCATTTCTTTTTGCTTTTTTACAACTCACTTTCACCAGGAGGAATATTTTTGCAAGATTGTGAAACTCTTATGGTGCTGGTACTGCTGGCGGTGCTGAATCAGCAGAAATGTAATCAGAAGAGACGCTACGATGATGGGAATACGCCGTTGTCCCCAATTGCTGCAAAAATGAAGAAATATCACGTTGAACTAAGTAAGATGTGCAGAACAGGGGGTAGGATATGTGTGGGGAATGTGAGGGATATGCTGGGAGGAGAAAAGCAGAGAGGAGCAGAAATTGTGCGCGCGAAGCTCTGCGCGCGCTTGCGGAGTGGGCAACGGTAGTTTTTCCCAATTGTCTGTACCCTGGCTCCGAGCCCGAAGCTGTTGCCAGTGACTTATCTTTCTGTTTTCGTGTTCAAGCGTGGAGATAAACTGTTTAAATAATTGACTCTGCGCATTCTCGATGCGGTCGACAGATACGCAGAATGAAAAACCTTTTCAACAGCACTTGCATGCTCTGTTGCGATAATGCCTAATGTTTCCCTTGTTGTGGCAATGTTCTCCCTAGACGGAATCTGGAAATAGAAGAAACATGAATCCAACCGATACCCCCATCCCTATCCCCCACATTATTTCTTTTAATAATGCGAAAATCACAAAATGGTACAACTTTCTCCTAAACTTCCATTTGATGAATGGGTTCAGCAGTAATAACAGAATCAAATACACAAATTTGAATCGCATAATTTAGCCTGTAATCAGATAGCTTTATGCTGTATGAACATCTAGTATTAACTTTATTACTGTACCTCTTCCACGTAGGATATATTGAGGAAATGAATGAAAGCAACATGGCCGCCATTTCAATCATTGATGGTGACAGGAAGTAAAGTGTCTAGAATGAATTGAATGAATTAGGGCACAGGGGTCATACAAGACTCATTACAAATACAGTAAAACCTGTCTATGGTGGAATCGCAAGGGACCGGACAAATTTTCAACCATAGACAGGTTTTCCAGTATAGCGAGGTCTTTTTTAATCTATGGTCCCAAAAATAGCGAAATTTTCCACTATAGACAGGAGGTTTCCAGCATAGACAGGTTTCACTGTATAAGGGCCGATTGAGTAGAAATCAAAAACCAATTAATGGAAAAATGTATGTCTCAATTGTGTCAAACATATATATTTTGTCAATGTTTATTATATCTAAACAAAGTGATAATTAGATCAGCAGAACTTTGTTGAAAGTTTCAACAAGAGGGAGGGTTATTACTCATATTTATTAATGGCTTAGTGCCTTCAGAAATTGTTAGGTTTGAATCTGTTTTTGAATTTGTCCGTTATGGAAAATGTGAAATGTGAGGGAATTTCAAAATGGAAAACGAATTGGTACTGTGAATTGCTTTATATAAGTACAGTGACCTAATATAAAAGATATACACTATTCAGGAATTTGCAGTTGTGCTATATAAAGTAGGGGAGACCGGGGTTAGTTGGCTCAGGGGCACGTTGGTCTTTTCGCGTTTAAAAATCGACAACAGGGGG
>JAQFZQ010000827.1:0-25909 GCA_034696005.1 Glomeris marginata
TCTTTTTTAATTATTTCGTTTTTAATTAGGATTTCGCATTTAATTTTCTCGTTCGAGAAAATTCAAAGTGTCTAATAAATAAATATAAAACGAAAATAATATGTGTAACTGGGGTGACATAGTACGTATATGTAAAAATCAGGATGCGGGATGACCAATAATCCAAAAATCGATTTTACAATGAAGTTTACATTTTAGATGAAAACTATAATTACCAGTGGATTCTACGTGAAAAGTTAAGTAGGATAGTATTTTTTGTAAATTTTTTGTAATTGGTTACTTAATTTAAAAGAGTCTGTTACAACGATGACGAGACTAGCGCCCGGTTGTTGAGCACATCTCTCACAGATGGCGCTGCATCTTGCGTTTCGTGGCATTACAGTCGATAACTCGATAACTGCGTAGTTTGTGAATTTTTTGCGAGTTCTTTCGTGGCCCTTTGACGTTTCGGCTTGAAAATGAGTCACATGTGCGTACTGGATGTTGGTTGACACCTAAATGAAAGTTTTCTTCAAAGTGGAGTTCGATTTTACGGAAGTTTGTTGAAATATTTGAAGAAATGAAGTGAAATTTTGAACGATCGATCGTGGCAGCCATATTGGCTCAAATTTCTCTGCAAACATGCATCAACATGGTCCATCATGGGGATCATGGTCATCAAGTAGTAAGTGTATAATGATTTTTGTACGTCATTGTTGCCAGAATCAAGTTCAGGGATATTGATATACATATGTAGGCCTATATAATAAATATATAGCCTAATATGAAATTTGAATGTTTTAAACATTAATGTTCATAAATATGTAGGCCTAATCACAATTGTGATAATAAACCTATTATTCATAAATATGCTCTAGATATTTTGCCTGCATTCTGGAAAACCTGGGAAACTTTTAAGAAAATTGTGTATTTAATTACAAAATTGGTTTGAAACATAAATTATATTGTGAATTATAATATCTATATATTTCCAAGTCACTTGATTATGTAATTTGAAATTGCATAATCTAAAGAAGAAACAGGATTGTAGGTAATAGTGCATTTTTGTACCTCCAGGAAGTAGGTACATTATTTTAATCTATTATTATTATTATTATCATTCACTTGTCATTATGTAATAATACGTACCACAAGGTTAAATTGCATAAGTTAAAAGGGATTTTGAAAGATAATCACGTGATAAATGTTATACACCGTTGGGTAAAATCAATTAAGATTATTTCAATCAGTAGTGTTAAAATCATTGTGATAAGTCAATGTATGGATCCATACAACAATGTTATTTTATTAACTGCATAATAAATTAGTAATGTTACTTTTAAAGTGAGTGATTTTTGTATGTAGTAATATTGGTAATATACAAAAAAATGTACATTATCATCCCCTACTTCCATTACAATTAATATGAGGTGTAATATATTTCCTTACTTATTTAGTGGTTTCAAAATATTACACTAATGTAACAGGATATTTTATTGCGTTTGATATCGAGTAATTACAATATAACGTGAAGTGATGGAATCAATCCAATATTTACTCTGAATTAACACAGTAATTATACAAAGGAAATGAAGTTGTTATTACACTGCATTTCTTTATTTGATTTGTGAGCAGGTGGGTTATTGCAACATATTGCAACATGTTGAATAAGAATTGTGGCTGTGGTTTGATTGGTCACAGTGCTCATAAATTAAAATAACAGTTACATTATCACAATTTCACTTGTTATAAATATTTTTACCTGCCAATATATTGCCCACTGTATTACCCCAAATATATAATTCAGAATTGAATATGATGCAAAATATGTAAATGTCAAAAGGAATTATTAATTAAGGAGAAGTTGAGGAAAACACAGGTGAATAATTTAGATTATAGGAAAATGAAAATTGGCATTTTAAATTATTTGAAGAAATCCAATAATTTTTTGGTGTTACTGATTTTCTAGTTTGTGTTAGTAATTGTGTGGGAGGAGACCAAAAGCTATGTGGTTTTTAGGGGGAGTTGATTATTGTTATCCACTTGGGGGACACAATGGGGGAGGGGTTAAAAAGTTGTAATTTTGAGGACATGTGGTTTATGGACGATCCCACTCATCACAGTTGCAATGTCACATTTTCCCTTAGGTGGTAATAATATATTTACAACAGTTCCTTGATATAGGTATATAAATACACTTAGGTATAAAAAAAAGCAGCATTCGAAACACAATTGTATGTAATTTCACTGTATTACATGTACCAACATGTTGTGTGAGTCAGCTGATTGGTACAAGGCCAACCAGTTTCTTCCTCACTTAAATACTTTGTTTGTAAAACTTAGTGAACACTTCGCTTTCAGCCATTGCACCATTCACATGTGGATTTAATCAGAAACAGATAACGTGTTTCATAGTTATCTGTTATACAACAGTAACCACATTTACTGGGAAGCAACAAGTGGATGACCTCGTCCCTGGTAACAGATTAATTGCTGGAAACTTGATATACAATTTATTTTTGTCACACTACACACTACATACACATAATATTGGAAGGACAAGATGAAGACTTTCCAGTTGTTGGCTGCTGTCTTCATTTCTGCGGCATTGTTTGCTGAATTTGTACAATCAGCAAACGTGCTTCTGGCCCTTTCACTTTCTTCGAGGAGCCACAAAAATGTAATGGATCCTATCTTAGAGGGTCTTATGAAGAAAGGGCACACTGTCACAGTTGTCAGTGGCTTTCCAGCTAGCACACATCCAAAAGAAGTGACAACAGTTGAAGTAAAATCTATTGAGATATACATGAAGCAGTGAGTATCACGAAATAATGCGTAAATTTTATTGTGCAGTAAAGGGCGGAATTTTAATATTATTCAACATTATGTTGCCTGATAATTCTTCCACAAAGTTCCTCAATTTGTTGTAAATCTGTGAAAGAAATGAAGAAAACTTTGAACTTGCAGAAGTTCTTTCGGGCACTGATTTGAGTCTTGTGCGTAATTTTAATGCAAGTGTTATATTATGTCCACATAGCAAACATGAGTTCTTATCCTTAAACCATATTGAAATTTATGATACAGGGTGGAACAAAAGTCTCTTGCATTATGGAATAACTGCGGGATGGTAGGATATACGTATTTTGAACCGTGTCGTGACTACCACATTTGTGTGTAATGTGTATAAATGCATTTGCAACCTGCATTGAATGGAAAATAAATCACAAGAATGAGTTCTTCTCCAAATGATGTGACTACTATGTAGTATGATAGAATAATCTGAATGTGAAGGGCGTGACATTGCACGTATCTAGTAATGAAGGTCTGATGTTTGGGATTGATTTCCTTCCTACGTATTGAAGGCAGGTGTTCTGCTTCCGTGCACAAAGTCAACGAGATGCTTCCCTGCAGTGCATAATCTTGTTCCATTTAAATACATAATTAAGATTCACACTTCCTTGGACTAACATACAAATTAGTTTAAACTGTTTGTTACCCAGCGGGCTACAAGTTTGCAATCAGATGTGATTCATTCCGGTGTCTACTTCCCAAATTTAACGCCTATTACCTTGAAGATGAAGGTGAAGGCCACATTTGGTAATATATCTGACTTTCCACCATGTTACTTGTAGAGTGACTTGAACAACATCTCCATATATCTGCAAATGTGCCGCCGTTGTTTCAAACCGCGAGAGACTTTTGCTCCACTCGGTATATCCATTGTGGCAACCTTTCTAATGCTGAATTCAGTCCCTTGCGATTTATGCTCTGATAGGAAAAATATGTTAATTTTGTCTTTGTAAATTTGATGAAACAAGTAATTTCAGATATACTAATATACCGTATCTTGCATTTAGACGCGGCAGCTCAAATTTCTTCAAAATGTCCAAAGCATCACCGCTTAACTTCTTGTCTGTCATGAATGAAATAATGCTTGGAGTAGCAAATGCCACTTTCAACGATCCAGATTTTAAGGAATTCATTCTAAGTGGACAGCATTTCGATTTGGTTCTGTTGGACGGAATTCTGAACGATCACATGTTGGTCTTGCCGTACCACTTCAACGCACCCGGTGTGCTTTTGTCACCTGGGCCTGTGTTCCCACACACTTCTTGGAACATGGACATACCATTTCCTACAGCTGTCTATGCTGTTTCTGGGTTCCCCTTTCCAACACCCTTGAACTTCAAACATCGCATGCTTAACACGGTGAGATTCTCGTACATTTCGCGCGGGTAAACCCGTATATTCAATAAAGGTGAACTGACACCGTTTTGTATAGGAAAACCCTGAAACTGGAAATGAATATAGAAACAATGCTAATAAAACGAAAGGCGAAATCAGCACTATTTTTAATCAAAACGTATAATGAGTAATTGAATAATTGCCGAGATCTGTGCGAATAACGTTTTTTACAATTTAAAAAAAAAAGAAACTTCTATTTTCAAAGTTAGTTTTATTAGTGGCGTGTCTAGATATTCTTAAGACTTCAGGGTACTTTGGAGAAGGTATACAAAACTGCATCAGTTCACTGTTAAGAGCGACATGTGGAATTAATCAATTTTTGATTTTTGCAGTTGGGTGTGGCTGCAGGCATTGTCAATAGAATCTATTTCTTTCATCCGACAATGCAAAAACTGGTTGAGGAGCATTTCCCAGATGCCCCACCTATATTAGATCTGGAGAAGAATATCTCATTGATCATGGCCAATACTTTCCCATCACTTACGGGATCGAAACCTTCGATGCCTTACGTGGTAGAAATGGGAGGTATCCACTGCCGGCAACCGAAAAAACTCGATAAGGAGTTGGAAAAGATAGTTAACTCTACCGGAGATGAAGGCTTCATAATCTTTTCTCTGGGTTCTGTTACTGCCGGGACATTTATTCCTGAGGATGTCAGGCTAAAGATGCTAAAGATTTTCGCGGCGCAGAAGCAGACCGTCTTCTGGAAATACGAAGGGGAGATGCCGGATGCTCCTAAAAATGTCAAACTTGTCAAATGGCTTCCTCAGCAAGACCTTCTTGGTAGGGCTCATGTGGCTAGCACTTAAACTTCACGTAGAAAGACTAATTTAATCAAAAAGACTTTGCTGGAACGAGGGATATAATTCCTGCTCCGGCGAAGCGCTCCGTTTTGGTATTGACTGGTTTTAATTTCACTGCCAGTTTGAAGTTCTTTCTTGTGCTTGATCAAGCAATATGCAAATGTCATTGTCCATTAAGGTCATCCCAAATGCAAGTTGTTCATAACTCACGGTGGGCTTCTGAGCTTGGAAGAGGCCGTGTACCACGGCGTTCCTGTTCTCGCTGTACCGCTCTCAGCTGACCAGTATGGAAATGCACAAAGGACAATAAGCCTTGGTATCGGTGACAGGTTTTACTGGGACGAGTTCACCGAAGAGGAAGTTCTTGCCAAAATAGACAAACTCCTGCGTGATCCAAAGTACGCGCAACATTCGTTCGCATGTCCTATAACGTTTCTTGTCACTCCATTGATTGACTTTTGATTTATAATTAACAGGTACAAAAACAGAGTAAAACAGTTGTCGGAATTGTTTAGGGATCGCCCAATGGACATAGTGGAAAATGCTGTCTATTGGATGGAGTACGTTATGCGTACGGGTGGTGCGCATCACCTCAAGACCGATGCGAAGGAATTCTCCTTTGCCCAATATTTCCTGTTGGATGTGATTGGGTTTATTGGGTTGGGTGTAACAGTTACCCTTGCAGTATTGGTCTTTGCAATATGCAGAATTATCCGTTTCCTTAAAAAGACATTACTTGGTGATGATCAACACCCCAGAGGGAAGGTTTTGCAAGCGAAGAAGAACAAATAGTTATTTTCCTCACAGGGTACAACAAGCTTTACTGCATCATAAGAACATATTACTGCTTTCGATCTGTTAGTACTTTACCATGACAGTGGAAACTGCCTGGAATCTAGATTCTGAATCCCAATACTGCCCGTTGGAATTAGGGTTAAAACAGTGAGCCATTATGCTCTGCTTGACGTTTTCTTATTTAAGAATGCATAACTGCATATCCGTGCAAGATAGGATATCATATTTTATGCTGTTTAGTAGATCAAAGGATTCAAACTTGATTTTAAATTAACGTTTTTTAAGGCACGTAAACTCGAAATGCTTTTGGCTGATGTCGTTTAAACTTTGCCATTGTGAAGAATGGCAACTGTGTGATTTGTATTGAGCTTATCGAAGAAAACCTGTTAAAACTGTCACATGTAACAAACTCAAGTGTCACAGAATCATGCTGGTTCTCCTTGTTAATGCTATGGCAAAGATTCCAGAAAACGGACTATTTTTCGTCGTGCATTAACACTCACCAATGTGCAAACAGTCTGCCAACTATGACTGATTTTGAGTTTACTGTATAGTATTCTTTATAATAATACAACTTTTAGTTCTAGTAAAATATTATGTTGTTACTTTTAAAGTGAGTGAATTATGTACTGTATATCCTGAAGTTTATATTATCATTCCCTAATTTCCATTGCAATTATGAAGTTATTTAAATCTCATACGTGTAATATAATTTCTCACTTTTGTTGTGGTTTTAAAATATTACACTAAAGTTTTGTATAAACAGGACCTTTTATTGTGTTTATTCGAATAATATTGATGGAATCAATCTAACATTTTCTATCAATAAACACAGTAATTATTGAAAGCATATGAAGCTTCAATCACACCGCAATGCTTTATTTGACTTGTGAACAGGTGGAATATTGCAACACACTTAATATTGTTGAGCTGTGATTGGTCACAGTGCTCATAAAGTTTGAACAGTTACATTGTCACATTTAATATATGACAAGCAATTAGATGGAAATATATTTACCAGTGTCCCCTGATAGGCATATAATTACACCTTAAAATATAAAAATCGACATTGAAACACAATTGACTTGTATATAATTTCACTTTACATGCTGTGTGACAAAGCTGATTGTATACAAGGCCAACCAGTTTCTTCCTCACTTAAATACTAAGTTTGTGAGTTACGTGAACACTTCACCTTCAGCCATTGCACTATTCACATGAGGATTTAATCAGAAACATAGATAAAGTGTTTCATAGTTATCTGTTATACAACAGAAACCGCATATAATGGGAGGCAACAAGTAGATGACCTCGTCCCTGGTATCAGATTAACTGCTGGAAACTTGGTATATAATTTATTTCTATCATACTACATACTACACCCGAGCAAAAAGCACAATATTGGAAGGACAAGATGAAGACTTTAAAGTTGTTGGCTGCTGTTTTCATTTCTGCAGCATTGTTGGCTGAATTTGTACAATCAGCAAACGTGCTTCTGGCCCTTTCACTTTCTTCGAGAAGTCACCAAAATGTAATGGACCCTATCTTAGAAGGTCTTATGAAGAAAGGGCACAATGTCACTATTGTCAGTGGCTTTCCAGCTAGTTCAAATCCAAAAGGGGTGACATCCGTTGAAGTAAAATCTATTCAGCAGTACATGAAGCAGTGAGTATCACGAGTGTAACGTTAACTGCAATGTGTGTTATTATATAGAGATAAGTGAATTTTATTACTATGAAGTTGAATACGGAAATTTGATATTGTTGTGCATTATGTTGCCTGACAATTTACTGACAAAGTTAATCAATTAGTAATAAATCTTTGAAAGAAGGAAAGAAAATCTTGAACTTAACCGAAGTGTTTTCGAGTAGAACAAAAGTCTCTTGCATAGTGGAAGAACTGTGGAACGATAAGAGATATTTTGAAGGTTATCATGAAAATGATTAGTGAAGCTACTGTAAGGTTACATAATATTCGTATGTTTGCTTATTTCCGATTCGTCATTTACTTATACCTTCACTAGCCAATCTGTTACTTGGTCAACCATTGACAACTGTTACGCCTCCTGTATATTTGTATAAATAGCCATGACACATTAAACTCTTCCTCTTTTGATCACCAACCAGAATGTGTGGCAACCTTTCTAAGATTGAATCCAGTCCTTTGTGATTCAAACTCTAACAAGAAAAAGATTGAATTTTATATTTATGGATTTGGTGAAATAAACAGTAATTTCAACTGTACAAATGTACTGAATTTTGCTTTTAGACGTGGCGGTTCAAATTTCTTCGCATCGTCCAAAGCATCACCACTTCAATTCTTGGCTATTCTGAATGGATTGATATTTGGAATTGCAAACGCCACTTTCAATGATCCTGATTTTAAGGAATTCGTACTAAGTGGACAGCATTTCGATTTGGTTCTGTTGGACGGAATCTTGAACGAGCACATGTTGGTCATGCCGTACCACTTCAACGCACCCGGTGTGTTTTTGTCACCTGGACCACTTTTCCCACAGACTGCTTGGAACATGGACATACCATTTCCTACCGCTGTTCATGCTGTTTCTGGATTCCCCTTTCCAACACCCATGAACTTCAAACATCGCATGCTTAACTCGGTGAGATTCTCATACATTTCGTACTGGTAAACACGTATATTCAAAAAAGTTGAACTGACACCGTTTTGTGCAGGAAAACCCTAAATCTTGAACTACATTTCCAGGTATAATACTCATAAAACGAATACCGAATATATAATATTGTTAATCATTATTTTTAAAACCAATGTAATTTGTATACTTGCACAAATCTGTCACACGGGTTACAAAGTATGAGGAACCTAATGTAACAATTTGTGGATGCATTTTCCCCCCTGATTTCTGGTCTCACCACTTATTAGGATAGTGAGATCCTGTATAAGAAAATATAAATAACAGAATTTCACGTGCAAAGCAAGATGTTACTTAATTTCAAATGTTCATATTCCTTTCACAAAATAATTATGTTTTTATAATTGGTTTTATTTGTGCTGTTGCTGGATGTTCGTAAGATTTCAGGTTACTTTAGAGAAACCATACAAAGCTGTATCAGTTCAATGTTGAGTATGACATGCAGAATGACTAAATTTTTGATTTTGCAGTTGGGTGTGGCTGCAGGCATATTGAATAGGATTTATTTCTTTCTACCTCCAATACAAGAACTGGTTGAGAAGCACTTCCCAGGTGCTCCACCTATATTAGATCTGGAGAAGAATATCTCGTTGATCATGGCCAATACTTTCCCATCACTTACGGGTCCGAAGCCTTCGATGCCTTACGTGGTGGAAATGGGAGGTATCCATTGCCGGCAACCGAAGAAACTCGACAAGGAGTTGGAAAAGATAGTTAACTCTACCGGAGATGAAGGCTTCATAATCTTCTCTCTGGGTTCTGTTACTGCCGGAACATTAATTCCTGAAGATGTCAGGCTAAAGATGCTGAAGATTTTCGCGGCGCAGAAGCAGACGGTCTTCTGGAAATACGAAGGGGAGATGTCGGATGCTCCTAAAAATGTGAAACTTGTCAAATGGCTTCCTCAGCAAGACCTTCTTGGTAGGGTTCATGTGGTTAGCACTTAAACTTCACGTAGAAAGACTAATTTAATCAAAAAGACTTTGCCGGAGCGAGGGATATAATTCCTGTTGTGGCAAAGAGCTCCGTTTTGGTATTGACTGGTTTTAATTTCACTGCCAGTTTCAAGTTCTTTCTTGTGCTTGGTTAAACAATTCAAATGTAATTACCCATTAAGGTCATCCCAAATGCAAGTTGTTCATAACTCACGGTGGGCTTCTGAGCCTGGAAGAGGCCGTGTACCACGGTGTTCCTGTCATCGCTGTACCACTCTCAGCTGACCAATACGGAAATGCACAGAGGGCGCAAGGCCTTGGTATCGGTGACAGGTTTTACTGGGACGAATTCACCGAAGAGGAAGTCCTAGCCAAAATAGACAAACTCCTGCATGATCCAAAGTACGCGTGACATCATATTATGTGTATGTCCAATCGTTGCCTTTCCAATAATTGACTGTTGATTTATAATTCACAGGTACAAAAACAAAGTTAAACAGCTATCAGAATTGTTTAGGGATCGTCCAATGGACATAGTGGAAAATGCAGTCTATTGGATGGAGTACGTTATTCGTACTGGTGGTGCGCATCACCTCAAGACCGATGCGAAGGAATTTTCCTTTGCCCAATATTTCCTGTTGGATGTGATTGCGTTTATTGGGTTGGGTGTAACAGTTACCCTTGCAGTATTGGTCTTTGTAATATGCAGAATTATCCGTTTCCTTAAAAGGATTTTGATTGGTGGTGATCAACACCCCAAAGGGAAAGTTTTGCAAGCCAAGAAGAACAAATAGGGTTAAAACTGAGAGCCATTATGCCCCGTTTGATGACTTCTGCTTTGAGAATTTGTAATTGCAAATCCATGCAAGATAGGCTATCATATTTTATGTTTTTTTGTAGATAAAGGATTAAAACTTAGTTTTAAAATAACTTTTTTAAGTACATAAACTTTATAATGGCAACTGTGTGTGATTTGTATTTCGCCTATCAAAGATTGTTTGGAGAAAGTTTGTTGAGAATAAAAGTTTTATTATCGCAGTGTCATTGTGATTTTCATTTGGAAATGCTTTTTGAAAGGGAATTTCCATTGTGTGACTCTAAATATAAGCTATTGTAATAAGAGTGACTTTCACGAAAGCATTCAGGATTTCTACGAGAAAACTAGTTCTATCTGCAAAATATCTGTTGACTTAAAAAGTAAAGAAGGGAAATAACTACAGAGATCTAAGTGATCAGACACAATTTGTAATCCCTGCTGTAGGCATTTGGGAATTAATGCATTTTAATAACTTTATTTTATGATCTGAAAAGCCTTATAAGAACTGATGCCGTGCCTTCTTGCCGTGTCACGTGCTTATTGCTCGCTCCCTTAAATGTAATTCACAAGTCTAATCATGTTGAAGTACTTTATTAACTCTGCAGACAATTACTTTGTCTTCTTGTGAAGAGTAGAATGTTTACCGTTAACAGCTTTTCCTAAGTTGCACGATTTGCAGCGTACAAAACGAAATATTTTTCGTAAAGTGTAAAATGTGATTACAAGCAATGTTGTTAGGACAAGTGCTTCAAATAGGATTACATCTAAGAGAAAATACTGAAAGGTAGAAAGTTGTCCCGAGCTAGACTTCAGATGATGAGCACCCCCAGTGCGGATCACGTATTCCATCCAATACACGCTGCTGTCGACAGGGTCCATTGGCCGGTCTTTGAATAGCACTGACATCTTCACAGCATTCTCTTTGTACCTTACATAAAACAGCATGGATAACGTTTTAACATTTTACAATTAAAAGTACAAGTCAGAAAAACCTGAAGTACGTGTTCGCGCGAAACATTTACACGGTTCCTTACTTGGGATTGTGAAGAATTTGCTGAATTGAATATGATATTTCTGCTGCTGATACCTGTTGCCAGTTATGAACAATGCCGTATCCATACTTGGTTGATAATAGTCCATTAGATGGTTGATCATAGATTAGTGGAAAGACGATAACGGGCACGGCGTGGTAGACCGTCTCGAGAGTACTAAAAAGTCCACCGTGACTTATGAACAGTCTACACTTTTCATGACCTGGTAGAATGAAAGAATTAGAAAGAAGTTAGTGTATACTAAGTATTGTATCTTCAGCAATCCTCTTATTTTGGTAAGTTTTAAGAAAGGCTATTCATAAAAGTCTGTTACGGTTAGGGTTGCGCCACCTACCAAGTAGATCTTGTTGTGGGACCCATTTCTGCAGCTTCACATTTTTCGGTGCATCTGGCATGTCCCCTTCAAACTTAAATATAATAGTCTGATTTAATGCAGCGAACACTGTCATCAATTTTTGCAGAAAGTCTTCTGGGATGAAAGTTCCATTAGCTACTGTTCCAAACGAGACAATTATGAATCCATGATCTCCTGAACTCTCAACTATTGTTTCCAAGTCCTTGTTGAGTTTCTTAGGTGGTCGGCAGTGGATTCCTCCTAATTCCACAACAAATGGCACTGTTGGCTTTGGTTCTGTTAGCGATGGATGACTGTTAACTAATATCAACGAGGCATTTCTCTCTAATTCCAAGAGGGAAGGTGTGCCTGGAAAATGTTTCTCTACCAGCTCGTGTATTGCAGGTTCAAAGAAATAATAGCGGTGGAAGATCACTGCAGCCACTGAAAACTGGTTTTAAAAAGACATAAATACAGTATGTTGTAAAATTAAAAGAACAACAAATATGACATTATCTAGTGGACATTTACGGTTGTGAATATTTTGTGTTGTGCATGAAAGATAGTCAAGACATTTGTGTGATTATCAGCCATAGATATTGCAAACTGACAAACTGAATTAAACTTACAGAGTTTACGAGTCGATGCCAGAAATCCATGGGTGTTGTGAATGGATTCGTTATTATTGGATGCACTGATGGAGGATTTGGGATGTTTAGATTCCAACTTGTGACTGCTTGTAAATCTGCTGGGAACATGAGAACAACTGGTGCCTTGAAGTGATGAGGAAGTAGATGTAGGTGGTCATTATAAATCGCATCGATGGCCACCAGATCAAATTTGGACCCACTTTGAACGAAATCCTTTAATAAAGGGCCACTTAAAGTTGTTTCAGCAGTGTACATGATCCCAGAAGCAACTTTCCATTCCCACAGGAAAGATGATCGTTTTGAAAGTGCGAAGAAACTTGTGCTTTTGTTACTTGTCCTACATTTGCAGGGAAAAAATGATTTCAATATATGGAGTAGATCACAATTGAAATGTTGATGTTGTCCATTTCAATATGCTGAAATATAAGTGAATTCAATTTGAAATGGCAGGGAAATATTGAATAAACTGTTTACTTTGTATCTGTGGACTTATCGGTAATTGAGCCTAATTGCTGTGGAATTTATATTAACGTTCCCCTTTGAAATAATTATATTTGTAGTCAAGTTGCTGGTTAATTATATAACCATGAACTGTTAGCAGGAAATTAATCTTAATCTCGTCAATCAAAAATGCTATCCTCAACTTATGCAATGTGACTTACGCGCCGTTCAGTTATCAAACTTGCTAAAGGTGGGATCACTTTGATAGGATCTTAATAGCTTACTGTACCTACTCAAATATAATTTTGAAAGGTTGGACAAACTAAATGATAATGAAATTGCCAAGAATATTGCTAACACAAACAAACAAACACATACTGACTTCACGCGGTCCGGTCTGATAATAGGACATGTCCCTCTGTTCGTAATCAGTTTGGAGTCGTGACAGAATCTTGCGAAAACTCCCACTTGTACAATGTAATAATATACAATAGAACAGAGAGAGCAAGTAGTCGCCAACACTAACCCTGAACTACCCAACAGATTACATCCTTTAAATTTGTGAATTTTACCATCCGTTGCGGGAAATGTTGCACTGTACGGCCAGATCTGAATGAAAATTCCAGTTCTAGCTCCATATAAGGAAATAATTACTGGGCAATGACTAGATGTGGCTTCTGATTGAACTGTTAATTTACAGATCTGATGTTTAGTTTTGAATTGGATATATATTTTACCAATTTTACGCAAAGGATGTCGCGCGCATTCACGCGTGTTGTTTTTCCACGGTCGAAATACTTACTGACTTCAGAAAGGTTATTTCAATAAAGATACATAATGTGATGCTGTTTCCATGTAAATAGATTGATTACTTTTCAGGTGTCACAGTATGTATATCATAATTATACTTTATCGAGATATTCTGGCAAGTACGGCAGGAAACTTTGCGACATGACAGAATGAAACAATAGAATAATGTAATACTACTCACTGTGTTACATCAATACTATTTAGTTGCACATTAGTTACTCCAGGTGGATTGAAATGAGCTGGAAATGGACTGACAACTGTGACATTGTGCCCTTTCTTCACTAGTGCTGACATTATGGGGTCCATGAAATTTTTGTGGCTTATGGAGGAGACAGACAATGCAAATAGTATGTTTGCTGATTGAACAGTAGCAATGACTGCTAATATTATGGCAACAAAAAGTACTGTGAATTTCATTCTTGTGGTCGAAGTTGTCTTGCTTACTCAATGTAAGTAGTAGTAATACACGTACACATCACGTAAAGTGAAACGGTGCTAAAGGAGAAACCTTTAATTCTTATATCACAAGTTTTATGTTGCATAATTCAAGAATGTGAGATATGCTTTATCTTGTTCAGTGAACTCTACAGCTGCTGAAAGAAACATTAGTTTCAAAGGAACTGGTTTTTTAGCTCCTCTTCTTTGAGATAAGAAGCAGTATACACCAGTTACTAGCTGCAAAGGGCAGGAGCACAAGGGAACAGGTTCCTTATATCATTTCCCCTCTCCCCTACTTGGTCACGTGATGAAGGAGGAAATTGGCTTCTCCCAAAAGGTGCATAGGAAATACTGAAAGAAAGGTAGATAGCCAGCATTGGTCTTCAGATGATGAGCACCTCCCGTACGGATCACGTATTCCATCCAGTACGCACTACTGTCTACGGGATCAATTAGCCTGCCTTTGAACAACACAGACATCTTCACTGCATTCATTTTGAACCTTTAAAGGTGAACTGACAAGGTTTTGCAACATACCCTGAAAAAGCTAGCAGTTGATTGCCACTAATTTCGGAACAATGTCTGAAAATTTGAGGACATTAGAACCATTATTGCCACAGATATTAATTATTTAGTTTCAAAAAGTGTGGAGTGTATGGGGTAGTGTATTTGTGATATACGTACACTGAAGCGCCATTGATAAGCTCTGCCATTGGCTGACAATTGCAGAGGCGCTTGGCCTCATTGGCTGAAAATTTGAATTTTGCCAAAACAGGACACTGTGACACCGGCGCGGTGACACCGTCCTTCCGTGACGCCCTCTTTAACTACTCGTAACTTTTGGTAACAATTTTTAATAAATGTTTTATTTGCGCCAATCGTTTTATTGGCATCAATTCTATAGAATTACACACTTTACAGCTAGGGTATGTTACAAAACCTTGTCAGTTCACCTTTAATATACCAAGAAACGCAATTCAGTTATCTTAGCCTCATTATAAGAACATATCTGGAACCACCGAACGATCCTTACATTTATCTACATATACGTCTTTGGGTATAGTCTTTGGGTATAGTCAGGTTGCAGCCTTTTCTCAAGCCGTGGCCTTGAACTTGGTGACTAATCATGCAATTCCTGGAATCAAATAGTTTCTGTGTCTCTTGCGAGGAAATATTAAATTTATATGAATGATATTCAGTTGTCAATTTCTATTTAATATTTACATTTCATACACTTTTTGTACGTATTTTTTTTTCTTTGGAGTCAACCTGGTTTGCAGAATTCACTTCAGTTAAAAACTTTTTAATTCAGTCAACCAAAAAACAGTGAAACCCAGGAGTTGACTGTAAAAAATCAAGAAATCTTCTGGATAACATTGCTTGTCTTCCAAGAACAATTTCTTTCAAAATTATAGACAAGCTAATTAACATATATAGGTAATAATAGGTTTAATGAAAATTAATGTTTTCAATCTTGCCCTGATTAAAATAGAACAGTCATTGCAATCCAGTTTGAATTGTGTAGTAGAATGCAAGGAGTTGATGAATAAATTTGCATAATTGGAGTTTGTTTCCCTGTCATTGGTCAGAGAATTCAGAGATTGAACTTGGAGCAAATTTCGCAATTCCCGTTTCTCTTCAAGGCTCTTCTTTGTTAGGATCTATCACGTGACCCTAGCAGACTGTTATAAATACGAGGTGCAGCCAGCGCTCGCGTTCCACTCTTTGTCTCCATGTACCACCAGTCACCACCAAGAGTGGTCGATCCACTCTTGTCACCACCACCCAGGGCCTATGGCAGTCCGGAACAAAATAGTTGCTTGGGTTCGTTTTGAGTGCGTCAAGTTGGTTTTCTTGCTTTAAGGAATTAATTGTTAACATCTTATATTAATTTCCAAGGCTTTATATGAATTTTGTGAAAGCCATATTGTTAAATTTCCAGTGATCTTGGACGCAATAGTTCCAAGTAGTTTTAAATATACTATACAGTACTTAGGTCGCAGGCCCGTTAGTGTTTTTTCAACCTTAAGGCATATTAGGGCGTAAAAGCGCATTTTCTTGTTGAGATTGGGTTAATTTAGTAAGTGCCGGTGATGCAACTTTCTAACTTTTAACTTCAAACCAGCGTCCTAATTACTGTAAAACTAGCCATGTCTCTAACTTAATCATTTTCGGGATACAATATTCCCGTTAGTATTTAATAATTTAAGACGCCGGCGTTTCACCATTGCGTGGGAAGCATATATCCGGCTGGGGCCAATTCATATTTGGTGTCAACTGCACCTCATCAGAGGTCCAAACCGTGGCCTCTTGGAATGATTGCATGTAAATGCTGTGAAGGCCGAAAGAGCGCAGAAAGCCTCGGAAGTTGTTGCTCAGCGAGCCACTTGATTCCAGGATGTAGCACACAATGTTCCTGGGCAAAATGCTGGTGTGCAGCCGTTGGCCAAAGTATCCAAAACGTTGCCATTTGTCCAGTACTCTCCAAAGTGCCCGTGCGACCAAAGTGCCCATGTGATGTCCCGTGTCCAGAACTCTCCAAAGTGCCCGGGTTATGTCCCGTGTCCAGAACTCTCCAAGTCTCCGGCGGCCGATGTCCCGGAGTCCAGGACCCTCCAAGTCCCTTGCGGATGATGTCACGGAGTCCAGGACCCTCGAAGTCCCCCTGCGGATGATGTCTTGTAGTCCAGGACCCTCGAAGTCCCTTGCGGATGATGTCACGGAGTCCAGGACCCTCGAAGTCCCCCTGCGGATGATGTCTTGGAGTCCAGGACCCTCGAAGTCCCCCTGCGGATGATGTCCCGGAGTACAGGACCCTCCAAGTCCCTTGCGGATGATGTCCCGGAGTCCAGGACCCTCGAAGTCCCCCTTCGGATGATGTCCCGGAGTCCAGGACCCTCGAAGTCCCCCTGCGGATGATGTCTTAAGGTCCAGGACCCTCGAAGTCCCCCTGCGGATGATGTCTTAAGGTCCAGGACCCTCCAAGTCCCTTGCGGATGATGTCCCCGAGTCCAGGACCCTCCAAGTCTCCGGCGGCCGATGTCCCAGGATCAGAAGGATGGAGTAAAATAGTAGGAGGGTTTCGACCCACGGTTTTCTCCTTACTTTTTTATATTCCGAGTGGTCACGAGTGTTTTTTTGCTTGTGTTTGTTTGTTTGTTTGTTTGTTTGTTTGTTTTGTGGGAGGATTAAGCAAGTTAATATTAAAAAATAGCATGCTTTTAATAATGGGAGCATATATGTTAATTATTAAATAGGCGTTCTTGAAATGCTGTCAGATTATGGCATACTCATTAAACAATTAATACGCGGTTAAATTTTCTCGCATCACCGGCCAATGGGTTTTTAAGTAATTCCGTTATATCTGGGTTATTTTAAAAATAAATGGCGAATTGTGCTTAGAAATTGGCGTAATTATCCGCAATGCATCCTTTCCTGCTCTTGCTATAACAATAACTTTAAACTTCCCAAACACGCGAATGGATTTGCCATAATCTGCGATGCTGCTTGAACTCCGTAGTTTTTAATAATTTACTTTGCAATAAATAAATAAGTTATTTTGTAATATGCCTTATTTAGAGGCTTTGTTAAATTGGGATTGTTCATTTTTATAATTTTGTTTCTCATGTTCGTTAGCTTTTCAGAGTTTTCGGTGCGTTAGGGTGGAATTAATTTTAAACGTTAGCTTTTCAGGGTTTTCGGTGCGTTAGGGTGCTTAGTTTTAAAATTGCTTTATATGACCATTTGGAATAAGTGTTTTGTCGTTGGAATACCATGATTAATTCCTATTATGGCAATCAATTTGATTGAAATTTAACTATAAATACTTAAATAACAGTGGTTTGTTGGCGTGCAATAATTAATATTGTACGCATTCTTCCACTTAAACAAAAATGAACCCCACCAAAACCCAGGCGTTGACGTCGCGGTGGGGCTTACGGGCCCATCCTCTTAAAATGTGGATGGGCTTAACCAACTGGGTACAAAATTCTAACGACAAAGCAAATAGATTTTTGTAGTATACTATTTAATAATTTATAGCATGTTGTTATTCCATGTATTTGAAACACATTTTCACTGATGAAAACCCCAACTTTTTTCCGAGTTATCCAACTTAGACCACCGATAATACTTCCTTCAATACCGTATCCAAATTGGGTGTTTGCAAATGAGTATATCTGTAGGACTCGATTCCCATTTTGTCCGCGCTGTCGGCAACAGTTCCTGTACGGGAACATCCTGACCCGAGATTCCCTTGAACATTACTTGCCTGGGACTGTTCACTGGTGTAGTACTTTACCCATCGATCATATTGATAAATGTTGGAATTAGATATTGGGACATTATCACCTTTAGTAGCGAAGAACAAGTCTAGACTGCCTTGACCGCACGTTAGGTTGAACGGTCCTATAGTAGCTTGGTAAAGCCCGATTCAAACGAAACTGTCCCTATGTTGTAAGAATAGTAGGAATAGTCAGCTAATACAATTATCAAGTAGACTAGAACCCATTTCTGTTCCGATTTGGAATTGAGAATAGGGAATATATTGCGGAGTAAGTTGGAATCAGGGTTGACGCGAGGTGTCCGTTGCCGGAAGTCCTTCCAGGTTATTATCCGACGAATGCCATCGAAAGATACCCAGAAGGTTTTATCATGGGATAGAAATATTTCACCATCTGAGCTTGTTGTATTGGAGTTAATACAATCGGTGCAAGATTGGACCCATAGCGGGTCTTACAGAATGTACGCGTCCAAGGAGTTTACGCCAATCGGTTCTCCAGGTTTCCCTGAGTAGTACGAACCCTGTGAATACATACTGCAAAACTATATTTTATTTAAGTAAATTACAATTACAATTACAGTACATCTTCTTTACTTGACCTTCTTGCGACGAGTAGATTTACTTTTAGCGGCTGTTTTCGAACTGCGCAATTTATGACGTAGAAAACGAAATATTGTACGTAAGGTCAAATATACGATTAGGAGCACAGATGTTAGAACAAATACAACAAACATGATTACATCTAACAGAAAATACTGGAAGAATGATAGATGGCCAGAGTTGGTCTTCAGATGATGAGCGCCACCCGTGCGGATCACGTACTCCATCCAATACACACTACTGTTTAAAGCATCAATTGGCCTGTCTTTGAACAGCGCAGATATCTTCACTGCATTCATTTTGAACCTTTAATATACCAAGAAACATAATTCAATTTCATAATTATAAGAACATATCTGGAACCACCGGTGGATCCTTACGTGGCATTGTAGAGGATTTGCTTGATTGAGGAAGATAGCTCCTGAGGTGTGACCTGTTGCCAGTTATGAACTATTCCGTATCCATGCTTAGTTGCTAATATACCATTTTTGGGTTGGTCGTAAATAAGTGGAAATACTATGACAGGAACGGCGTGGTAAATGGTCTCAAGCGTACTGAAGAGTCCTCCGTGTGTTATGAACAGTCTGCACTTTTCGTGACCTGGTGCATTAAACAAATAAGAAAGAAGGGTTATAGATAATAGATACTTGTCCTGTTCGGGAAAGAAGAACCTTGTTATTTATTCACTTAAAGGGACAGTATTGAGGACAGTATACCCAAAAACTTTTTTTGGTATGTTGTGCGCAAAAACAAACTATAGAAAGTTTGTATAGGAAGTATTAATAAATTCGCAATAGTTAACGAGAAATTAAATAAAAACCGTCCTAAAAGGGGCGTGGTTTCACAGTTCGTTCTGGCCAGGACACCAATCGCGTTCGAGCGGAAATTGCGCTCTGAAACAATTGAAGGGTATGGTTCAACTTCCTCAATTGAGTCACGTACCTAGTAGATCTTGCTGAGGCAACCATTTCTGGAGCTTCACATTTTTCGGTGCATCTGGCATGTTCCCTTCAAACTTGAAAATAATGGTGTGATTTAGTGTAGAGAAAACATTCATCAGTTTCTTCAGGAATTCTTCTGGGATGAAACTTCCATCGGCTATTGATCCAAATGAGACTAATACAAATCCGTGGCTTCCTGAATTCTCAACTATCTCTTCCAAATCCTTGTTCAGTTTCTTAGGTGGCCGGCAGGTTAATCCTCCCAGTTGCACCACAATTGGCATTGTTGGCTTTGGTTCGGTTAAGATGGGAACGTGTTCACAAATAGTAATGAGGCGTTTTTCTCTAATTCCAAGAGGGAAGGTGTTCCTGGAAATTGTTTCTCCACCAGCTCATGCATTTTAGGTTCTAAGACGTAACGGCGGTGAAGGATCACTGTAGCCACTGAGAGCTAGTTGTGCAAAAATACATGGAAATTTAATTCTTAAAGGAGAACTGACAGGGTAATATTTTCAACACCAAATCAGTTGAACAATTTTCCGTGCGATAACCCCGTTTATCTGCACATTACCTGATTATTTTGAAATTTTTCTGTCTATTCGTTATTTTTGTAAAAATATCTGAAGTTTCATAAAATCGGCCAATGGAACGCCAAAAATATACGCTACCATTGGCTGAAACAACAATGATAACATTCCCAAATCGGCCTCATTGGCTGCAGCAGCCTAGATCCACCCACAGCCGCCAGTTAGCCAATGGCGTTCTGGTTTAAGATCACTCTTTCATTTTAAGTAATTCCTTCAATAATTTTTAAACGATTATTTTAATCGAACTCATAGTTTTTATTTAAAGTTAAAAATCTACCGTTTTAATGGCATGGGGGCCTTACAAAACCGTGTCAGTTCTCCTTTAACAACAACATGTACACAACTCCACCATGTTTATAACATATAGTTTATAATAACATCAGACCATGACAGTTAACAAACATTCCAACTGGTTGGATTTGCTTGACTTACTGAATTCCAGAGGCGTTGCCAGAAGTTCATGGGTGTTGGGAATGGGTTGGTTAATATTGGATGTACTGATGAAGGATTAGGTATGTTTAGATTCCACCAGGTAGCTGCTCTTATCTCAGCCATGTATAGAAGAACAAATGGTGCTTTAAAGTGATAAGGAAGGACGAGCAGATGGTCATTGAACATGGCATCGATCACGACGAGATCAAACTTTGTTCCACTTTGTGTTAAACCCTTGAATGCAGGATCGGTTACAGCTGCTTGAGCAGTGCTATATATGAGATCAGCAAGCTGCAATTCCCACTGAAATATCCATTTGGTAGACAATGTGAAGAAATTTGTCTCATCGTTCTTTACTCTAAATTGGGAGAAGCGTAGTACGTAAATAAATGCTGGCTCATAATTTTATCGGTTTCACATCATAACACATGTACAGTAGTAATAGTATATATACTAATTGGTGTTCTACACTACGCTAACGTTTTCACTTTGGCCCTTCATAATTTCCCAACTCTCGTACTCAAGCATTTTATCCCTACTTGTTCGCAGGCGGTTCGAGGACCCGTGTGTCAGGACTGTAATCCAAGACTGTTTAATGTACACCTGAAATCTTTTTCAGACTCTATACTCCATCCTATCTATCTACAGCTCTTGCCTCAGGTGGGGATTATAAGTTTGGGCCAGGCCCTATCACCTTCCCCATGTTGAAACGTGAACCAGCAAGTCTGCTTTCGTAAAATGGAGGAATGCGCTCCCATTTCATGAAAGTTTCAACCTGGGAAGGGGATTGGGCATGACCAGACTTAAAACCTTCAGTGCTGTAGATAGTGGACAGGTTGTAGTAAGATATTCTAGTTAATTAGCAGATGGGGCAAACCGAAGTACTCGGAAGAAACCAATCGCAAGCTGGCACGATAGCTATAGCAAACTCCTTTGCACGTGCACATCCTGGATCAAACATAGTACCACAGAGGCACTCTGTTGTAGCTATCTAGTCTCATGAGCTCCTTTTTCCCTCAAACAAAGATTATTAGGCCTGCTTTGTCCCTACTGCAGGTGACAATGGTGACAACTGTGTCACCAAGTGGAAAATTCTAAGGAAAATGGGAGACCATAAGACTATATAGTCGAGCCAGTGGATCTGTACCGGTGGGGGAAAAAAGGATTATCTTGTTAGGAGGGGAGAGCCTTACATTCTTTTGTATGTTAAATCACACGTGGTGGTGGACCCTTGTCTTACTTCGAAAAGAAAAATTTAGTATAAAATTGCATTTGCTTGAGATGCGGCGTACCTTGCGGCAAAGGCCTGATTCTTTGATAACTCTATATTCTTCCCATAAAGGACACTAGTTTAGTGTTTATGCCCATTTGTGGTCTATAATTTAGATTAATGACAAATTTAAATATACTCACGCATTGAGGTTGACATTTTTTAGTTGCACGGTTGTCACTCCAGGTGGATTAACATGAGCTGGAAATGAACCAATAGTTGTAACATTATGTCCTCTTCCCACCATTGCTGTCATTAATGTATCCACTAAATTTTTGTGGCTATTACTAGACATAGAAGCGGCAAATAGTATGTTTGCAGGTTGCACGGAAACAATGACAGCAATAATAACCATAAACACATATTCCCATTTAAATCTTGCCATCTCCTTGTTATGTAACTTTTTCAAATGTAAAGTAATAATGTTGCATCAAAGGACATTAGAAAAAAACTGTATGAAAATCCTTGATGCAATTTATATATGTACGTACACCAAGGCTTTATTCAAGACTAGAAATATGATATGCTTTTTTTCCTCGGTGTTTTTAACAGTTATTGGTGGGATGCCAGCTTCACCTCCAAGTGTCTTTCAGTTACATAAACTTCAAGTTCAAAATTTTTTCCCACTTTAAATATATATTACAACATTTCTAGTTGATGGAGTATTTAGTGTTAAAAATTGTAGTAAAATTGGAAATATTCCTCATGGTAAAAATTAGACGTTGTAATTTAATATTTGTGGATATTTTTAGTACCATTGAGGCTGTCATGGTTACTTGATCTTTGTTCAACAACTGTTGTCCCTTCCAACTGAGAGCTACAATATTTAATATTATTACCATTTTCCATAAGTATTCTAGGTATTAGCCAAATTTTGACAAAATTCCCCCAGTTTTCTCTAAACTTTTAGCTGCAATCTAAATTCCCTGAGTTCTCCAGGTTTTCCAGGTTTCCCTGAGTAGTACGAACCCTGTGGATACATACTACAAAATTATTATATTTTATTTAAATAAATTACAATTACAGTACATCTTCTTTACTTGACCTTCTTGCGACGAGCAGATTTACTTTGAGCGGCTGTTTCCGAGCGGCGCAATTTATTACGTAGAAAACGAAATATTGTACGTAAGGTCAAAGATACGATTAAGAGCACAGATGTTAGAACAACTGCAACAAACACTATTACATCTAACATAAAATACTGAAAGAATGATAGATGGCCGGCATTGGTCTTCAGATGATGCGCGCCACCCGTGCGGATCACGTACTCCATCCAATACACACTACTGTCTACGGGATCAATTGGACGGTCCTTGAACAGTGCAGACATCTTCACTGCATTAATTTTGAACCTTTAATATAACAAGAAACATAACGATTCAATTATCTACAGTGTATCCTAATTATAAGCCTACATAGGTGGAACCACCCGGGGGATCCTTACGTAGGATTGTAGAGGATTTGCTTGATTGAGGAAGATAGTTCCTGAGGTGTGACCTGTTGCCAGTCATGAACTATTCCGTATCCATGCTTCGATGATAACAAAGCATTGTTGGGTTGGTCGAAAATGAGTGGGAAAACTATAACGGGAACAGCGTGGTAAATGGTCTCAAGCGTGCTGAAGAGTCCTCCGTGTGTTATGAACAGTCTGCACTTTTCATGACCTGGTAGGATGTAAATATTATTAGATTGAGGTTAGTAGAGATACTAGTCCTGATCGAGAAACCTGACCCTAGATTTTCTGATAATCATTTACATACGAGAACAAATCAATAATTTCTTTTAATTTTTAAATATAAAGTTTAATTGCTGTGCAAAATTTGAAATGTACACATGGAAGCCAAATGTCTAAGCTTTATTCTGTAATATATTTGGGTCTCTTGAGACATGTCTATCATTAAGAAAAATCTTTTGGATTTAAGGTTGAGTCACGTACCAAGTACATCTTGTTGAGGGACCCATTTCTGCAGCTTTACATTTTTCGGTACATTCGTCATTTCCCCTTCAAACTTGAAAATGATGGTTTGGTTTAACGTAGAGAAAACCTTCATCAGCTTCTTCAGGAATTCTTCTGGGATGAAACTTCCATTGGCCACTGATCCAAATGATGCCAGAATGAACCCACGTTCTCCTGAATTCTCAATTACTGTTTCCAAATCCTTGTTGAGCTTCTTAGCCGGCCGACAATGGATTCCTCCTAATTCCACAACAAATGGCAGCAATGGTTTTGGTTCCGTTAACGATGGGAAAGTGTTGACCATAACTAACGAGGCGTTTTTCTCTAATTCCATAAGAGAAGGTGTGCCAGGGAAATATTTTTCCACTAGGTCTTGAAAGACAGGTTGCATTACATGTTGTCGGTAAAAGACAGATAATGCCACTGATGCCTGTTTTCACAAAATAAGACAGGTTATTTAGTTACAGTAATTCAGTCAGGTGAGGGGTTGGGCTAGTTTTTCCACCTTAACTTAAAGGTGAACTGACATAGGTTTTGCATGCTACCCTTTTGATACCGCAATAAAATGTAGTTAATATCTTTAATGTCATGGGTGAAATCCGTTTCTCAATATATGTAGTGAAAAGAAAGTTATGAGCTAAAGGAGTTTCGTTGTTTTTGAATTTTCTGAGCATGCGCAGTGAGGAGCGCACGAATTATGAGGGACCTGCTGCACCATAACTTGTGTTATAAGCGAGCCACAATGTTGTTTGCTCCACGGCAAGCACATAATGAAGCCACTGGCAAGTTTGGCACACCATATTCGGTGATACATTAAGGATGTAGATCCTACCGCACATCCTACCGCTGGCAAAACTGTTGTATTGTTTTGTAAAAAACTACTGCATTAAAAAATCTTACAATTTCAGCGAAATTTAAGAAAATTAGTGTGAGCTTATCATTAAATTCTGGTTGCAATTGGTGTCAACAATTTTAACCTTGTCAGTTCACCTTTAACTATAATTTCTTATTTTATCACCATCTTTGGAGAAAATATGAAATTGTGAAGGTTTGCGGTATCGAATGTACTTACGGTATTCACGAGACGGTGCCAGAAGGACATGGGTGTTGGGAAGGGATTTGTTAAGATGGGATGCACCGATGGAGGATATGGGATGTTTAGATTCCAATATGTCACTGCTTGTAATTCGGCAGGGAACATGAGGACAACCGGTGCCTTGAAGTGGTGAGGTAGAACAAGTAGATGGTCATTCAGCGTTGCATCGAATGCGATCAGATCAAATTTTGTTCCACTGTGCATGAAATTCTTGAATGCAGGATCACTTAAAGTTGCTTCTGCAATGTCGTAGATCATATCGGCAACCTGCCTTTCCGTCAGGAATACTACTTTTTTTGTAGACATTGTGAACAAATTTGTCTCTTCGTTTGTTACTCTACGTAAAAAGAAACTTTACTTGTAAACACATGGTGCACTATGTTCATTCAAACAAAGATGACAATGAAGGTTGAGAAAGGTCATAATGGCCGGCTCAGACTGGGTCCTTAATTAATGGGTCACTGGTGGTATAGTCGCGCCACTGGATCTGTACCACTGGGTGGAGAAGGATTACATATCTTGCGAAAAGGGACAACCCCTACACTCTTTTGCATGTTAAATCACTTTTTAGGGCGTAGCTTATGTTTGTGGTGAGGCGGCTGGTGACTCGGTGGTTAGAGCACTCGCCTTGTACCTCTGTGGTCCCAGGTTCGATCCTGGGTCTACTATGTGCAAAGAAGTTTTCTAGTTATCCTGTCAGTTTGCGATGGGTTTTCTCCAGGGTCTCCGGTTTCCCCCATCTTCTAATTAACTAGAATATCTTCATAGGGATTC
>JAQFZQ010000828.1:0-25832 GCA_034696005.1 Glomeris marginata
TGATTACCTTTGGGAAATCATGAAAAATCAGGTGTTGCAGTCACAGAGCTCAGATTTTTCATGCTGGTTTAGTGGTGATCATTTTCCTCTGCTATTAGTTGTAGTTATTTTGAGGGGCTTCGGAGAGCCTCAATCTGCTTAAAAACAACACAGGCGGATTGGAAAAACTCTCAGGATTCAGAATCTATACGCATAATTGACCCAGCTGTCACGGGAAAGGATTTACCGTAATCGACTTTCGTAGGAGGCTGCGAAGCGAACCGTTCTGGAAATGGTCCATTTTTAAGCTTTGCCATGTGAAACGAAGCATTTAGGATGCTCCTATCTAAACGAAACCTACATGTTCTTATAGGAAAAATACTCAGGAATCCAAATCAGAAATCGGATTCGACATTGCTATCACGGTTTATTAGATTTTCAACTTTTTAGTGTATGCAAGAAAATCGACTGTTCGCTTTAGCCATGCAGAACGATGATTCATTGTGGTCCAATCTGCACTAAACCAACATATTCTGATAGGAAAAATCCTTAGGATTCCGAATCAGTCATTGAAAATGTCACTGCTATCACGGTTTAGGAGATATTCGACTTTTAGTGGAGGCATCCAAAGTGAAACTTGATTGCGTTTAGCTGTCATTGTTTAGGCGCTAAAAAAAGGGCATCAGAGTGCCTCAATGTGCATAAATCCGATACAGTCTTATAAGAAAAGTCCTCAGGATTCCGAATCACTACCCATAATCGATGCAGCTGTCACGGGGAAGGATTTACCATAATCGACTTTCGTAGGAGGCTGCGAAGCGAATTGTTCTGGAAATGGTCCATTTATCTGAAATTCAAATCCAAATCCCAAATCAAGGGTATTATATTTCCTGTAAATATTGTCATTATTACTTGTTAATTTGTTATACTGATGTTTATCTCCTTGACTGTTGATAAAACCGCCTGTATTCTAATGTTCCACAATCTATTTCTTGTATATTTATATATTATTTAAGTATTGTTGTTGTCCTGATAAGGCTGCATGATGAAGGCGTGCGCGACAATCTTTTACCACGAATTCTTTGACTTTTTAATGGACTTTTTTTTTAGAGCATGGACCGTAGATGTTTTAGAAAATAGTCTTCACCCACCATTTCCTAACTGTATTGTTTATTTTTTATGTGTAGCCACGAGTGCCATCTGTGAGTCCTTTGCCGAGGAGGGGCCGGGAACGTTCTTTGCTTCCCTGCGAAGTTTGCGGCAAAGCATTTGACCGTCCATCTTTGCTGAAACGTCACATGAGGACTCACACTGGTGAGAAGCCTCACGTGTGCGACGTGTGCGGCAAAGGGTTCAGCACCTCATCTTCACTCAACACCCACCGTCGTATTCATTCTGGAGAGAAGCCTCATCAGTGTAGTGTTTGTGGCAAACGTTTCACAGCCAGTTCAAACCTCTACTACCATCGTATGACGCACAACAAAGTAGGCAGCCATTTGTTTACTACAATGCATTCATACTAAATATTACTGAAGTATACTCATTTATAACGAAATGTGTTCGCAATAACTTTGGTCACATACACCTCTAACTTATACAACCCAGCTATCTTCAAAACTGGCGAAGAACTATTTAGAATGAATGACCTTGACGTAATGTTCCAAGCTAAAAAATATAGTCTGCAATGGATATCTCCCCCTATGATATTACAAATGAAAACGTCATTGCATTTCATAATCTTTAAAAAGTCACGAATTGAAACAAGCGGTTCTGAAGTCACACTTCCAATAACCTTGAATAGGTGTATGAAGCCGAAATAAATTGGTGAACAGTTTAAAAATTCCTCGCAAGTAACTTCCTGTTTACTCGAGATACATATGAATAGAATTGTATCATTTCCCATTTGAAAAACATCTGGTAAGAATAGATTTGTCGTGCACATGTTATTACAGTGAATCTAAGCCTTACGAATTGGGGAAATTAAGGTCAAAGAATTACATGTGTACCTGCTTACATTGCTTGAATTTATTTGCCCATCAGTAGTATGGCCTATAATATATCCTCTAATGCAGACAATGATGTGGTTTTTTCTTTCTAATGATGTAGTCTATGAGCTGATAAACTGTGTTCTAAGAGACTAATCGTGTGCTTGCTTATCCAATGCCCTAAAACTGTGATCTAATTTACAAAGCAATACATGTAGGTCTATTGATCCATACTTGGTAATATTGGTGCCAACAGAAAAATGTTCGGCTATTATTAGAACTGGGACAAAGCTAATTGCATTATTTCCAAATTAAACTGTGGCAAGAATTTCACTGTAATGGCCAGTTAATTTAAGTCTTGATCAACTTTCACTGGTCATCAATAACAAGTTAGGTTTTTTAGCTGTCTTCTTTCTCATAAACATTAACCTGGGTATCAAACATGCAAATATCTACCAATTGTGTCTTGCTCATGCAACTTCATTGTCCGAGATTTTTTAACTGTGAAATATTGTATCGCAATGTATCGTATCTTGCTTAGACATCCACAAGTCATCCTGCTTTAATTGCCTTGCGTCATACCATAATACATGATTTATAATTACCTATTGTGTCTGATTATGTACTGCATGGAGTAAGTATGACACGTGAAAGTGGTGATTGGGTCAAAAGTATCTCCCCCAATCATCCAAGCAAACAATACCGGCAAGAATGCTATATATTTTCGTTGTACATTAAACAAAATATTGATTGGAAATCTTATCTCCATGTACTGACTGCTTATAAATGCCGATAATTAATCAACTATAGGCATTCAGAATCCATATTTAAAGCAGGACAGAAAATATTTCACATGATGATTAAGTAACAAACGAGTGATAATTTGGGTTATAGAAAATAAGCTAATCAAACGAAGGGAGTGTGATTTGAAGCATCGTCTGAAATTTTGTATCTATTATTACACTAAAAACGCTCTACCTGAATGCCAGGTAGGGAAGCCGTGCAAGTATGCAGCTGGGCAATCCAATTCAGCGAAATTTCTAAATAAATATACGTGAGTTACCTCGCTTAATATAAATAAAATGTGATCTATTGGATTTATTTAATGATGCGCTACAACTTTCAAATTGGGACTGATGTGCTGATTGCAACGGTTTAAAAGATACAATTTCATCGACCTTGAAGAAGACGCTCAAGGTTAACTGTAATATGATTTTTAGGAATGCTCACCCATATTACTTGCTAAATTCACTCGTGAACGTTGGACAATAGCAACGTACACTCACCGTTTCAAATATATTTCAGTGGCTCAGACTTTATCGTTCACCCTTTACAGTGTAAATTGTGTCACTTAGTATGTTGCAAATTATCCCCTAGATTTTTAGGAGTCGTGCTCAGTTTGCTTTTTAGAGCTTAAACTGTTTAATATTCAAGAAACTGCTTGTCCCGCATTTTCAAATTGAATTTTGATGATGCTTATCTGGTATATTTATGCATTTTGCTAGTTATAAATTAAATGCAGAATTGCTTATCTAATTAATTCTGTATATGGTGGTATTATTAAAGGCAATATACTAAGATGTGGTACGCAGGAAGGTTTGAAAGCAACAGATTATACTTTGGTCAAAATTGGCATCGTGTATTTGCAGTCATGTACTAGGGAATAACTTCTGGCCCACCAAAACTAAAAAAAAATAAAATAAGAACCTTGCAAGTCTCGAAAGGGCGTGTCATGATCACGATTTTGAATGAAAGACAACCATTATTGGCGATAACCTTGGGTGGCGTCATTGTTATGTGGTTTACTCCCAATTGGTTTCCTCCTACGCATTGCACAATTTTTGGTTTTGAAAATTAGTTACGTTGTTGGCAAGCATAGAATGTTGCATGTATGCATGCACTAAAGCATGGCTTGTGAGTGTGCATGACGGCATATAGGTATGCACATAGACCCCCTGATGTGTTTTTGATGTTATGCGGCCAAGCCGATCAGGTCTTTCTCTAAAAACTTTCTTTGTGTAATTATACTGCATAGGACCCCAATGACTTTGCTCTTTTCCAAGCGGAATCAACAATCCCGGCTGTATATTATTGTTTGGGATTATTTATTCTGACTACTAATTGAAGGAGGGCAAGGTTGGACAAGTGTTGTGTGACAATTGCAAATCCTTGCCATTTTTAAAGGCGTTTCTTTTTTACATTTGACAATTGATAGAATGCTCTGTAGCACAAATTAACCGTTTACTTCACTCATATACACAATATATAGCTTAAGTATATGCATTGCCTACAAGGTGATAACATTACTAGTTGTCACTTTCTGACAGTTGTTTTTGTACTGTAGTGGGTAGTACGAGTTCAGAACATTAATGAACCGTTTATTTCCTTTGAAATATGTCATGCGTATCTTGAACATTGCACAGCACATTTCACTTAATTAAAATACTCTTTAACTTGCAGAAATGTTATACTGCGTGTTATAGGGGACGTTTACAAACCTCGTGAATCACTTTTTTCAATTTTCCGCCTCCCTCTTCTGCGGCCTGGTGAGGAAACATTCAATGCCCCTGAAAACAAAGGATTTCGTGGAAACACTGCAATTTTATTGAATTTCTCAAGCTGTTCAACTTTCTAATTTGAAGTTTTGCTATATATCTGCATGGCTAAAAGTTTTCAGTGGTTCAGTGAAATGGTTAGGAGGAGTAGCCATAGCTTTTCAGAGAAGCCCCACTGACGCTGAAAGTCAGGCACCCGGGGTTCGATTCCCCGGCCGACCCGCCTTTTTCCAAACTATGTGCTGTTTTTCAGGAATGCGTTATACTAACATCAGTTTTGAATGGTCTTGAAAGTAAGATTAAAGTGAAATTTGATGGCGCTTTTAAATTCCTAGCCTTAGGCTTCGTATGCTCTGCCAAATTTTGCTGGGTAAATAGTCAAACCTCTGTAAAATGCAATCTATACTTACAATGGTACTTTACATAAATTGCCTAGATATGTGTATATAATATTTCATAGACCCTTTATAGCATATCAGATGCAGGTCTTGGTGGTACATAGTTACGTATTTATACATCCGTCTATAAATTACTGCATTTCTTTTTGATGCATGTGGTTTTTGCGTTTACCCTCACTTTACATTGAAGCTGTTTGAACCAAATCCTATATAAATAAACCACCACCCTTCCTCCTAAATGATCCATCGATGTTTGTGCACGACCGATTAGCTGATTACCTGTAAATAAATCTGACAGCGTGTTGCTATATGTGCCAGACATAATTTCATATTATGAACATGCATATCAATATAGTTTATAGTTAAAATAATATTTTTATTTATAATGTTTTGTATTTTTTGGCAGGAAAAACCGCACAAATGTACACTGTGTTCCAAATCATTTCCAACTCCTGGGGACTTGAAAAGTCATATGTACGTCCACAGCGGTACCTGGCCCTTCAAGTGTCATATATGCAACAGAGGTTTCAGCAAGCAGACGAATCTGAAAAATCACCTTTTCTTGCACACAGGTATGTAGATTATGATGCATTAAAATTCAGAAAATAAATATACTGAAAACTAATATTATGTAGTACATAGTTCTCTAAATTCGGTAGTATAATTTAATTCTGAATTCAATTTTCTTACTTAATTGCTATAAAGACAGCTTTCTATAAATTATGTGATTGCAAAAAGGAAAAACGGAAGTACCCATGGTCTAATTAGTAAATATGTATATATTATAGTATCTATATAAAGTTTCCTTGAACTGTATTTATTACCTGCTCCAGAGATCTTTGAGGGAGGGGCTCCTCAATTATAACAACCCTGCCTGATTGGAAATGTTCACTAACTGCAAGAAACTGCTTCGAATGCATGAGAATTGCTAGGGGACCAAGTAGTTTGTGTTGCTAAACACCAAATCAATTATTAGAACTTCGAATGTAATCTGTTCCTTTGAGAAGAAGAAAGGATGGAGTGGCGCCTTTTCGTTGTCAGGGTGTAAATCTTAGCGTTTTCATTTGAAGCGGTGCAAGCAAATGGTGTATCGTAAAGGGTGGAGGAATAAATTGCTCTGCAATTTGTTATTATTAACAATTCGTTTTAGACGTTCGGCATTTCCATAAATCGCCAGGAAACGTTTAAGAAAGAAGCCGCTAGCTTATCGTCTCCACCTTTTCGTGAGACCCCCCTGTAACTTGTTCAGGGTGTGGACCCTTTACTGTGCCCCGATGCTCTACAACACTACTAATGTGAATGCTTTTCTGTGATGCCAATAAGCTGGGGAGAAAAAATCCAAATGAGAAAGAAGATTTACTTATGAAGTTTTTATCGATGCTTAAACTGGAATAAAACATATCCATGGTCATGTTATTTTATAATGTTGAATTTGTTATATTTTATGACCTGCTATTCGGCAAAATGCTCTGATGATTATTATACCAAACGTATATACGATAAATTCTCAAAATAATTTTTGTTGAGGAAGTTATTGAACTTCGAAAAAGTTTAATGACTCGGAATTTCTTAATCAGTTAATAGATATTTTTTATCATATTCGGTAGCTAGATGTCTCCATTAATCAGTGTTCTTAAGAATTTGTTTCTTGTCTGCTCTACACTTGACATTTTTCATGTCCGCCTCGATATTAATGCTGTAAAGGAGTTTTATAGGCACGTGACAACCAACTTTGAAGTCTGCAAGAAATTAATCATATCCTGAGGTTGATTGTCACTAATCGAATCAGGTCTTAAGTGAGCTATTATACTAACTTTTTCTAAATTGACGATGAAAGTTGCGAATTGGCATTTCCCACATGACCGTTTTACTCGCTGAAAGGTAGCAAATTTGTACATGAAAAGAACTAATTTCTTTTGCAATGGTAGTACAATAAAATATGAGACTACAATAAACTATTTGTTATCAGTAGTCGTATTTCATTAAATATAAACAGCATTAATTATTTCAATTCGGGAACGTCTTAGTAGTTAGTGTACGTATGTGCAGGACCAAATATTTGGAAGTTAAGTATGAAGGGCAGTCAAACAATTAAAGGTGAACTGACAGGGTTTTGTAAGATACCCTGATAATTGGTTTGTATGTAGCTATTTGTGTCCCTTATACACTGGCGCAACCAGAAATCCATTACAAATTGAGAAAAAAGTTATACGCTCAGCCGTTGCTCAGTTGTTCGCAAGTCAGTACCTTTCTCAGTGCCTTTTCCATATAAACCATAGAAACGCTTTGCTCGGTAAAACGCGTATAACTTTTTTTTTTTAATTTGTAATGGATTTCTGGTTGCGCCAGTGTATAAGGGACACAAATAGCTACTTACAAACCAATTATCAGGGTACCTTACAAAACCCTGTCAGTTCACCTTTAAGCCATTCTGGTGTTTCCTTATTTTTGTTACAAAGTACATGTCTTTAGCTATTTGTCCATGTAATTACCAAATTCATTTAAAGACTTATGTAATTACATGGAAACACCTGAATAGCTTATCCCTTTGTTTTAAAAAAGGAGTGCAACTAACTTTTTGGCTGACCCTCGTATATTTTTATTTCCTGTCCTAACTTGAGCATTTAAAAAACTTACAATTAACAAATATTACTTATATATGTGGAAGTGTGTCCATTTGCAAATTTCTGCACAATGTCTTAAATTTTGTAGGCAGTTTGGTGGGTCTGCCTACACTGCAATATGATAATTTCATGTAAATCATTCTACCCAGTAAATGTATATATTTTTTATTTTTCTGGGATGATCCTGTTTTATTTGTTTAATGGTTCATTGATTTCGACAGTTCCTGCTTTAGTTGATAGTGCAAGATACGAAATTTATTTGCACTGCTATTGCTCGACTTTTTGCTTGTTTAAAATGCATTTGCAAAAAAACAAAAAAATGTCTGTCACATTCATGGCGCAACTTCATTAAGGATCAAATTTACGGCATTTCTTGTAGAAAATTCTCGTTAACGCGTGACGGCCTTTGTGAGTTTGAAGGAGGCGATGTTAAAAAGCTAGGTGGTAATGGGAGCCGAAATTAAGATTTGGGTGGGAAGTGGCGTGCCTGCATGATGGACAAGTTGTTTGTGTTCTTTTTCTTCCCTATTGTTCCCTTATACCATACATCTATCCACTCATTCTTCCAATCTCCTCCGTACTTTTTTAATTAATCTTTCCGCTTACATTCATTTATCCATTTTGCAGGCGCATGTTGCCTGCAGGTGAAGTATAGCCTTTATGAACGATATTTGCAGGGCACAAAAATCTTAGTGTTTGGAAACGGTGACCATTATGCTTAAGAACATTGTGTGAAGGAGAAAAAATGCAAGTTTTTACAGGCAATAGTAATAAACATAACGCTGTTGGGCAAAACTGAGAAGTAAAAAGTCAGTTGCCTGATTAGAACTTGAGCGTTGATTTATTGGCATTAACGGTTCCTCTTGATGGCTGTTTATGGTAAGCTATGGCCATGGTGGATGGAATACAAAACCGCAATACTTTAAGAAAAGAAAATAACTGTGTTATTTCAGAAGTCTCGGAACTATGAATTTTAAAACAGACGTAACTCTAAGGTTTGATGCCGTTTGATCTGTAGGGGGCCATACATAAAATCGCCATAATTATTATGCAGTTACAATGCAGGGGAGTGATATTTCAATGCTTGAAATACGGAGTAAGCATAAAAGAACAACACATACTAAATGTTACCTCCACTTTGTTCACAAGTTAAAAAGTTGTGATTTTGAGGACATGGGTTTATGGAGGATCCCTTGAAACAAAAAGTTTGTGCATCACATCGTTTTCTGTTTTAGTGTTTTAAACATGCAAATCTATTGTGTGTGCACACTGTAAATTAATTAACTGCTGTTTAATTTGAAATATGCATTTTTTACATTTAAATGTAAAAGGATACATTTATCGAAGTACGTACCATGCAATTGTGGCCATATGGAATTACTGAACATTTCATATTCAATTACTAATCCCTACACTGGATATAAGACATTATTTTTCAAAGTCCGTGCAAATCATATTGCCCCACCCTGTATAGCAAACGTATTACAAATTTGCCACTTGGTAGTGTTCAGAGTTCTTATTAGACGATAATAATATGCATTTTGGACGTCCTGAACTTGAATCCACAAGCTGTTTTCTACTTATTTTTTTTTATTAGGCAACTTTCTGCCAAAGAATAGTAATTTACGATTCGCTTCTTTGTAGATTTATGTTGGAGCTACAAAACAGTCTGTTTAATGTTTCTAGGAGATAAACCCCATGTTTGCGAATTGTGCAGTAAGAGATTCGCCCTTGCGTGCAACTTGCGTGCTCACATGAAAACTCATGAAGGTAAGTTGTAACAGTTAATCATTTATTCGTTGTCTAAAGACTACTGTATAATGCCCCTGATTACGGTCGGTTGGTTGCCTATACAATGTTTGGTTTATGTCATGAATGTGAATTTTGACAGAAAAATTCGGCCATGTATCTTTTGTTTTCTGCATATAATGCTAAAGGAATCTCATTTTTTAGTAACACAGCTAGGCTCTGACCTAAATTCCTGACAGTTTTCATACTATTATTTGCATCTTTCTGCAAGCTTGCAAAATTGAATCATGTTACATGTCTTCATTAATGTGTTGCATGGTGATTGGCCTGTAACTGCATCACACATTATGAATTTTATATTTTATTTTATTGTACAGATGATCCTCAGGAGGAATGCATTAAATGCAGTAGGCCATTTCTGGCCTCTAATAATTTGCTCATACACGGTTACTGTGACCGCTGCTATCATCATAATCAGGGTATTCCATTAATCGTGCGGAAGGCGACAATATCACAATCGGGAAGTGAGACCATGTCTGAATCAATCATGGTACCTGAAGCAAGCGATTCCATGACCAAAGAACATCTGTTGGATGAAGACGATGACGATGATGATGATGAAGAGGATGAAGATGTGGATGAGGAAGACAATTATACAGATGAAGGCAGTTCTATCAGTGCTAGCATCCCTTTGTCTCCTGATGTTCTTCAAAGTGGACCGCCCCATGCTATAGTTGGGATTGGTTTGTCTGTGCCTAGAACACAGATTACAGCTGAAGACGCTGTTACTCGATGAAGAATTGAGACAATTCTGTGTTGGACAGACAATGTTCGGGATCAGTGCAGCAACTTGTGTTAATAACTTAAGTGCCATTCCAGATGGGCAAATAATACCTATCTAAACTGTCTGATCTCGGAACTCCTGGTTTGATGATGCCCCAGTATCTAAGGGGTCCATTGCTTAGATAAAGCCTTGGTGACCTTAATTTTTTATTTCCACGTGGACATGCATAACACCGTAACTCGGAAATCCTGGGAGAGGATTTTTGCAACCAGTGCAATAATTTCTTGGGGTAAAAGGATTCGTGGTCGACCCATCCATTGAGTGCACTGATGGAAATTTTTATATACTTCATAATGATGAGGCTATTCATGTATTTCGTTCTTCGTACACATTCGGATCCTTGAGCCAAGTTGTAATTGTGCAATAAAAATGCGCCTCCATTGTTAGGAGTGAATCTAAATCATGCCTTGATTATTTCATTTAATCCTACAACCAAGAATTTATCAATAATAGAAAATTGAACAGTTATCGGAAAATTATTCCTAGTATCAATGCTCATGCAGTATATAAATGTAAATTTGCATGAGACACTTTAAGACCTTGCAAAACTTATGGGATCAAATAAATGTTCATGCTTATGGGCTGCTCATTTGCATGTACATAATTAGTATATGCTATGCACTGCATCCACTTGTTATATTCGCCAGTTTTGAATTGGTTCATTTAAATCCCATTTTTTAAAAAGTGCATTACACTATTTCAAGTGAAACCCTATAATAACGTAAAATTTGTAGAATAGACTGGAGAATATTTTGATGCCATGTTTAGCACTGTGAGCTAATGCTAGCTGTGAGCTAATACTATAGCATTACTATACTATTTTTATGATGTTGTTTGTCACTGGTTCTACAGATAAAGCGTACTTTTGGTGGGTTAATGATGCCATTAGTACACCAATTTACTTGAATTGGGTCGATCACTACTGGATATATTGCATTATTTTATTATACTTGATAAAAGCGTCTCTATATATATAACCTATAAATTAAAAATTCTATATGGTGGGCATCATTTTATGTTTTTAGTTGCACTTAAAACAGCTGATAAAATTCTGCTTGGAATCCTAGTCAACTAGTTCATATATGTTCTTTTAAATAAGTTGCAACATAATTGTGATCATTGTGGTCTTATTAGATAGAAAATTATCAGTGACAACCATTCTAGCAAATGTATATATATAACATATTCTCCAGGGTAACAGCAGCACATATACTGTGTATACTGTACAGTATTTAGATTCCTGGCTTTGGCATGAAAAATTGCCAACCAACTGGTAACCGAATTTAGTATTGTGTTTTGTAGGAAATTTCTCTGCACACTCATTGTCACCTGTTCAGTAATTGCCCCAATATCCCCGCGAACCATTGTCCACAAATGAGACAAAAACTGATTGATGGACACTAGTGGCATGATTCCGGTGTTCATTATTTTCCTTTAAAAAACTATATATGTAACTGAGTTCCTTCTGTTTTCCAGTGTCACCATGTTCTACATTGGCATACAAGGTGTGAGCAAATTCCCGCACTTTGTATGTCACATCAGGTGGCTGCACTAATTTACTAATTCGTATTTCGCTATTGGCTTACAGCGTTTATAGTTGTGCTGCATCATTTAATATCAAGGGAATTAAAACTAATCGAGTAGGCTATATATCGCCTATTTCTATTGGCAGATTAAAAACTTTAATGGGCAGATGATGATGGGCATCAAACAGCTTAGCAGTTCTGTCTTTGGAAAAGCTGTTGACCATGCATTTACATGGAGTTACTCAAACAGCTCTATCTAAACGAGTCATGGCTCCAATATTTTTTTAGCCATCTCGTATTAGAATGTCGGATAATTCTGTAGTATACACTCGAGATTTAAGTTTGAGTATATACATGGAACAATCTATAGATATGATTATGTTCATGCAGACTGAATAGTTTGCACTTGGACGAGGTTTGCATTTGCATTATATGTGCAAGTGCATATTGATCAATTCGGTGAGTTTGTTTGAAACCGTATTAAGGTTGCGATTGCATGATATAAATGCCTGCAGGTATAGGTATAAGACCATCTGCTGCGAAGTTCTGTTTGTCCTCTGGTACACAGTAAAACTATACATGATTCAGCACTTTAGTCGATTTATTTTTTCAAATTCTTCCAGTGCAATGAATGTAGGCTAAACAATTGTTTGTATTGCTCTGATGCTTGTTCTGGCTTCTACATTTTGCACTGCAGAATGAATGGATTAGTTTCTTTCTCTTTATTGCTTGTGATAACGATAACATTCATAAGGCTATTGTTGCATATAATGCTAGCGAAATCATGCATGATTAATTGTACAAAGATTGCTGATCTAATTTCAAAATTCAGCACAGTTATGTAAATGAACTGAGATGCAGCAATATGATATACATGCTGCATGCATGATGATAATGGTATTTGTAATGCTGCATTAGTTCATAATACATTTAGAATAGGGCTACTTCAAAAGGTTAGACTTTGTAGGCCCTTATATAGGATAAATCATTGTCTTCCTGCAATACACCCCATGCAAAAGAAATCCAGTTGTTACCAAGCTTTTTATTAAATTTCAGAGACGATTGAACTTTTGAGACAGGTTAATTAATATAATTATTACACAAGTGAAAACTGTTGGTGTTGGAATGTCGTGCAATTAATGAAACTTTTGTGTGGTCCTCGAGGATTTCGGTAGTTTATCGACAATTGTCATTCGGATGTTTCTTGCCAAAAGAAAAGTGAAAAACACGAAACTTGATTAGATGTTAGTGCTCGATTTCCAGACATGTTTTTACTTGAGATATTTTTTTTTACTCAAGAGCTTTCAAGTGTAACCGTGTGTCCACTTAATTCACGTTTTCAGTGTAAAATAAGAATACAATCATTTCATGCTTCAGTGGCATAATTCTATTCTGCATAGCAGAAATGAACGCTCCAATTAAATTGCAAAGTGCCATCGCTTCTCAGTATATGGTAGCACGGTGGTCTAACTTAAAGTTTTGAAAAGCAAAGCATTTCATTTGGCATAGTATATTGTACTGCAAACCAAATGAAAAGCTGTCAAACTTTTACTGTGGTATCTAGTATTATATTACAGCATTTTTGCTGTTAATTTCTGTTAGGATATTCCAAAACTGAACTGAAGGTTGCATAAATGAGTAGTGGATATTTGTGCAAAATTCAGCCAGTAGGAAGGAAGTTTCAGCAAAGTTCAATTGTGTCCTTTCACATATATTAGCTGGATGACATTACAAGCATGGGTTATAAACAATATAAAAGAGATTTTTTTTTAATTTCTGGCTTGCACAGGGCCATCAGTGTTGGCATCCGTTGAATTTATTTGGCTAGCTGACTGACTAAAAGTGTTTATGGGGGTTCTTGAAATCGAAATGCGTCCGATTAGCTGCAAAGACGACGCCCTACAAAAGTTGTGCGATGTCATGGATGCTTTGAAACTCGATCCATGTTCGCATCAGCGGACCCACAGGTAATTACTCGATGTTCATGAATGGTTTGGCCATCTTCCTACACCTGAACACCGCTTCCGTAAGGTGTCTGTTGTGACAGGTTGTTCACAAAGCGCAGTTTTCAGCGCCTTGTCGTCAGAGTCATTTTCCTCACAGCAGGACTCGTATTCAATGGCTAGGTTCACTGTATAGGCAACATGTGATAGAGCAGCCTTTTGAATAAACCGCTTGTTTAGACACTATTAACCTGCAGGGAGCCTGAAAATCCTGTAATACTTAGAACGTTTCCATTTATTTCGCAGTCAATAATAACATTTCCAACATAATGAATTCCATGATATTGCTATTTATAATACATGAATATATGCTCATTTCTCAGCTTATTTTAATAATTTGAAACTTGCATTCTGCCAGCCTTAAGTCCACACACAACTAGAGTATTTAGGCAGGCATTTTAAGGCATGCAGATAGTTTACTAAACAGACATGTGTTATTAGAAATTATGTTTCAAAAGGCATGAAACGATTAAGGTAAACGACATTGTAGCTTGTACATGAACTATCATCAGTCAATGCAGTTGGTAATTTTATTACTCTCTCAAATTGTAGGTACACTTATATTAGTTAGCGCAATTATTTACACACAATGATTAACACAGTATAATCAGAACTAGCTGTCAACAATGAGATGCATATCAAAATGTGTTAAATAATATCACAATTTTAAACGCTTAAAAATGAAAGCAATTCTATCGTTTACTTCACATTTAGTTACACCTTTTTTGTTATACAATGTAAAAAAAATATCAGCAATTTAAGGTCTGCCAACACAAAATGAAAGCAATTGCAAGTTTTTTCCAGCCCTGTCATTGTCTTAACTGGTAATTGTGAAGAAAATGTATCCCCTGTTGAAGCACTATTTCTGAATGTTTTTTACTTGTATTCTTTCATTCTGACTTTCTTTGCTTGACTCCCCTCAAGTAAGCCAGGTGGAGACGTCTTGGTAAATTGTTCCACCTGTCGTGATACTCTGGCTCGTTAAGAGACAAAAAAGCGTTTGGAACAGCCCATTCAAACGCCCACCTGTCACGTGATGCTGGGCAATAGGAAGGCCTGGCGTGTGCAGCATGCATTTCCAGTTGGCAACAAGTCACATTTTATGAGCATACATATTGTAAGCATGCAATGAAACCGTGCAATACGCTGTTGTGACATTTTTGACTAGGTACCTAGAAACCACAAAATTCCATTCCATCAAAAGGCCACATTCGGATTTTAGCATCTTGCAGTGCATGCATGATCACAGCCTAAATGCATTACTGTAACCTGTACATAAGCTAATTTATCTATACAAAAATCCTGCATTGGAATGGCATAAAATAAATACTTGTAGAAAGAAAGCACTGTAGGTTATAATCTAAATTAGAAAAAAAAACAAACAAACGAAGAACAGCATTAATCAAACCGGTTATTTTGTAACTTTTGGCTACACTATGAATAATTGAAGTTTTTATTGTAGACTAGCAGGAAATGTCATAGTTTATAATCCTGAACAAAAAAAAAACTGGAGTAGAGTTTTTGTGTACGTACAACGAACACAGGTGACCATACACTGTAATGGGCACCACGTGTTAAACATTATTGTAATTTAATTTGTTATCATTTCTTTTTGGACTTAACCTGTTTAGTGTCACTTGCTCCCCTCGGTGGCTGTGAAAAGAACTACATGCAGGTTCGGTGACAATGTTTTAATAATGTAATATTAAATTTGGTGTCTTAGGTTAATTATAATGATTTAGACTTGATAATTGTAATTTTGTTGAAGCGCAAAATTAGTGCTCTTCGTATAGTTTATTGTTTTGCAAAGTTGCATACTGAGGGTTCTCATGTATACTGTTGAGCAGCATCACACATGGATGGCTCTCTAATATGCTCTTCCACTGCATGCTGTATAGTTATTAAAAGCTTGCTGGACGCTAAACTAATCTTGTCCCAGCCTGTGTATTTCAGCTGGTTCAAAAACTTTGCATTTGAAACAAGCACTCTAACTTGAACGGTTGCAAAGTTAGGGACGCAAAAACATTGAAGGCGTTGTCCAAGATCGTGTGCAATATGATTTTTGGTTTATCCCCCAGAGGGCTTCATATTCATTGGCATAAACATAATTCAAAAAATCTTATAATTTCTTCCACCCTGAATAATTTCTTAATTATGATCACGAAACTATGCTGTGAAACAATAGTATAGTTAATTTTTGCAAACCCAATTGAAGACAAGTTTATTACTTTAGAAAAACAACATTTTATCTTACTTTTAGTCTATAATCACGCTATAATCACAGGCTTAAGCTAGGTTCACACTAGTGTTCACACTGCAGTAGAAGTAAAGCAAAATAAAGTAATGTATAAAGTAGAATGTTGCATTGTGGGAAGGAAATAGAGCAAAAGTAGAAGTAGGATGAAGTAAAGTAGCTAGAGATAGGATGATGCTGCAAGAAAGTAGAAGTAAAGTAGAAGCAGTAGTGAATGAACCAATAAACTTAGATTCCTGCAAACACGTGACATTTGGCTCCTCCTCTTTGACTCCCAAATCTTCCAAAATAGGTGATCACGAACTCATTGACAATTTTGGATATATGGGATCCTTTGTGTTAATTATCACATCCTTTTTGGGTGTATGGGATCCTTTTTCGGATCCCGGTTTCCTTTGTGTTAATTATCACATCCTTTTTAGTTATAATCAATAAAATTATTGATTCACACAATGCAATTGCACAAAATGAACAGGTTCATCATTCTGATTGGTTGATCACCTACTTCTCTGTTACTGCAGTATGAACATATGTGAACCTCTACCCTTTCTACTTTCCTAAGTTAGTACTTAACTTTACTTCTGTTGCAGTGTGAACATTAGTGTGAACCTAGCTTTACACATTATTCAATCAGCATCTGCTGCCTTCATTACAAATTTGTGATCGTTTTTACAGAAACAGAGCTTGCTCGGACAAATAATTCGTTGACAGTATATTTTTTGTTAGGTGCCATGAAAAACGGCGATGTTTAACAACGGTGGCCATTGGACAAGTCAATTAGCATGCCACATAGAAATTTGACCTTCTTACCCCAACTCGTCCGCAGGTCATGGAGTTCAACTTCATAAATATTTTTTGCTGATTCTTCTTTGCGTTTACACATTTGTCACTTCAATATAATTGATAGGATATTCTCATTTGATTGTTATGCTGATCATTGGTCCCAATTAAGTAACCACTAGGTATTGTGGCTCTTGACATGAATATGTGCATATTCTGCATAGTTCATGCGTATACTTTGAAACTAGTTTTCACTCATGTCATGAATCTAAAATTAATGTTTTTTGGTTTGACTTCAAGCATGTGGGTGTACAATTGACTACGAGTTTATCATATACGAATTTCTTCAAATAAATTAAAATAATCAAATATATCAAATATTTGAGTACTTATGCAATTTGTTTTAATGACATTTCTCTTTTCTTATTAAAGTTTAAAACAAGACAAGAAATGGCAATGTGACCTTACATAGGTCTTATAATAAGAAGTTAGATAAAAAGTAGGGTATTTCAACGTTCCAAGAACATTAACATTTTCATATGCTGAAGTCATTCATTATTCTTGCGATAGGGAAAGATAAAACTTGTGATTCAATTGTACACTTAGTTTATGAATAAACTTCCCAGAAATTGTCAGTGAATAATGACAGTGACTAAGTCAGCTGGCACGATTTTCAACACCAGCATTCTTGTATACCAGCTAGCTGGTCTACTCTTTGAGTAAAGTCGATCAACTGTCACTGAAGCCATATGGAGCTGAATGTTCATTATTATGCATTTTGACAGAAAAGCAACCTATACACAAGAGGCTTTCGATGTTTTGGATTCGTGCGGCCTACATATTGAAATGTCGCTCCTATAATAAATTATTAGAGGTCCTTTTTTTTTGGTTTCTTGCCAGACATAACAGTTGCTGTTGACAAGCTTTTTAATAATTCGTGACTTTTACTACTGAATATAGATTATTTCGAGCATGTAATTTTTTAAATCGGCTATACGAGGTGCAGCCCAGTGTTTGCAACAACCAATTATTACTATGGTTGCTACATCAAGCTCTAAGTGTCTTACCATGTCTTAATTACCATGAAATACATACAGTAAGGCCAAAATCAGCTTAAAACCAAGGTTTACCAGTGGCACGAGCAAATTAATATATACTCCCTAAAATGTTAGATTTGGATCTGCAGTTATATAATTTTAAAGTTGCAAAGCTTGGTCAGATTAGTGTATAAATATGTCTATTTGACGCAAGTTCAGCTAAATTTTTATACGTGACATCACTAGAAAACAGTTCTGTGTATTGCAGGGCAGTGAAGCCATGGTCATGGATGAGCCATGCTAAATTTAAATGACAAATTGCATTGGAATATGCATCTTAAAGTGAACAAGCTATATGTGACTTTCTATAATACTTTGCATTCCAAAATGAAAATAATTCCCAAAATCCAAAGTTACAAGTCCACCTCGACCAATTAATATATCGCTCTGTAAATTTTATACGAAGTTTACTTTCTGGTATCGAGTATACGTATCTAATATCATTTCCATTGAACTTTCTCAACATTTGATGATTAGCTCAAATGAATTGGCTACACTGACTTTTGAAAGTCAAATGGTGCATACGAAAAATTTACATATACGGTGGTATTGAAAATCACCGCTGCATTACAAGGTGTCATAGATCGTTTTTCTTCTGGAACACTCGTGTACAAGTTTGTGCAAATTCCCACTATGGTGGCCAATCTGTAAGTGTTAGGGGAAAACGTGGCCAGAATGGCAGTGAGTGAAGATAGATCTGAGGGCAATTGCGTCCAATTTCGGGTCACAACAAGTCAGAGTTGATAATGGTGCGGTTGTACAACACAGAAGCTTCGATCTTAGGTTTCTGAAATTTTTTCTAAAGAGGTTCCCTGTTGCTATTTTGCCACCTTGTTTCTCAAGCCCCCATATTTACGAGCTGTCTACCTGGCTACGGCGTTGCTTTTAACGATGTATGGTGACACGCCTCGCGTAAATTTCTTACTTGGATTCATGGCGAACCTTTGTTAGGCGTGGTTTTTGCCAAAATTCCCAATGCATAAACAACCACATGTGCATGGGATATATTCTACGAATTGAGTAAAATCGACAACCTGTATACAAAAATATTGTTTTATTAACAGACATAATGCTTGAAAAAGTATTTGTTACAAATTTGCAAGCAGTTTGTGTAAAACAATGTTTCACCAAAGTACTTACACAAAAATTTGAAAACAATTTTGTGTACCAATTAGAACCACAGTTATAACCCTGATATATAAATATTGCCAGTGCATTGCTCATGTTTAGCCTCAATAGTATTATATTCATGATCTTTATATAATATATTATCAATATTATACGAGTCGTATATTCTGTCAGAATTTCTTGTTTGTAATTAATTCTACTGTTACAAACTGCTCAGTGGCTGCATGTACTTGGATGATTTTGACAAAAAGTTTCACTTTGCATAATCTAGTATAGATAGATACAGTGCACGTACAGTATAGATGTGAATGCTTTAGAACAGGGTTTGGAGGAGTTGTTTGGTGGGGGGTGAGAGAGTTGTAGATAAGCTAGACTGGACCACCTATAAGAGAAATGGGCTTGCGTCGTGCATTTTCTATTTGCAGGTTCATGCTAGTTTATTCTTCACAGTTTGTTGCACAATATGTAAACGTAATTGGCTACACAATTCACTTGAAATGGTACAGTAAATCTTACATAAATACTGCAGGAAAGATGAGCGAGAATGTAACAGCTTTTCTAAAATATAGTTTGCTGTTTCAAACTATACAAACCCTTGGCAGGCTTTCTGTACCTTCATAAAATTTATGTAAGGGAATTAAGGCTACTGTGTTCAATCTTTAAATAGCTACAAGAACAAACACTATACATGCACCACCAGTACGTTACATCTAAAAGCCTATCAGTACCTGTTTTCATAAACCATTCATGCAGACATATTTATCATAATTAAAATCAGGGTGTGTGCAGTTTTGCGTGCATCATGAGTTTTGACTATACACATATATAAAGTACCTAGGGTAAAGCACGTTTGTTGCAGCTTATTGATCAATGTCATGTTCAGAAATGCTCCTACGAGTTTACTACTGAATGCACATGGGCGTTAGTTTTGAACTTCAAAATTGGCCGATATGACTCGTTGGGTTGGGACAGCATGAGTTAAGAGTTCAAGGTGCTCTACTGGGTAAACCACACTAGGTTTGGCTTGTGTGCCATATATTGCTCCTGTCCCCCTTCTCCCTCCTCTCTGCTAGTTGTCTTTAGGGGTTTTAGGGGTTCACAATCGTGATCCCATCAAGAGACGGACGTCGACAGGAGATTAATCTCCGCAGGGGGTGACGGCAGGTGGGCCACACCCTGTTGTCTTTACAGTCCGACATACGGATTTCTCACGAGTTTTATATACGCCACTTCTGCTTGCAGTCGTCTTTTAAAACGCCTCTCGGCGGAAAGCATCATATTGGCAGCCATCTTGGGAGGCTGATGCAGCCTTTTTTTATTCTTTCTTCTTCCAAAATGTTTATCTCTGGTTTTCCTGCTCTGATGTAACAAACTGATAGGTAGGTTAAGTTTCAGTTTGTGGCTTTTAAGGTATAGGGTTCGGCGCAATTAATTGTATCGCAATAAACGTTTTGTCAGCTGCTATTTCGATGATGACCATTTGTTAAATTGGTCCAAATGTTTATGTATATCATAGAATTCCTTTAAATATTTGTAGGCATATTGTTATGTGACATTACAGGTGAACTGTGTATTAAATTGCAAAGCTGCATAATATACCACATTAAGTAATCCGACATTTTTCAAAATTATCATTTTGCCATAGACCATTTAGTACAAAATGTGGTTTATTCATATTGCCCTATATCAGAATGGCAAAGCACTCAGACGTCATAGTATTTAAAATCTACTGTGAGGAGGATCCTTTATGAATGAGGTTTCACTATAAGCATGTTTATGTCGTGTTACAAATTAAAGCATATTCTATGCACTTTAGAATAATTGTTTAAAATGCAGTTTTAGTCTGATATTGAGATGTTGAATCTTTGCAATAGCGTTTATAATTAAGAGGTAAAACCATTTATAGGGGGTGTATTGCAATTTAAATGTCTATCTGGTTCCTCATTAAGAACCGAAACTCGTTACCTAGCGACTTGCGGAGCATATTAAACTTAATATATATTTCCTGCTCTTTACGATCGGCTCATACATATTTGTCTCTTTTTTTTTCAGTTCGTTAATACTTCATATCAGAGTTGGAAGTCTGTCTGTATAGTGTTGTGGATCGCGTGCGAGGAACCGCAAACACCTGCGACACAATTTTGAAGGGAAGCTTTATTTTAGGGGTTTCTATGAGGTGAAAGTGGGGTTATGTCTCCACCAAACGACTCGTTATCCTTCTTAACACGGACCTGACCACTTTGCGCTTGTAAATTTCGCTCCTTTGACGACTTACTCATCCAGCAAGATGGCAAGGCTTGTTTCCGCATGAGGAGCTTCTGCTGATTTACCGCTGGGGGGTGGGCATTTTTAGAGAGGAACATCGCTCCAAGGCGCTGCCTCTCCAATTAAGCCAAATTGGCAGACCTCCGACGCTTTCTATATTTCTTCTGTTTTACGGTGTCAGCATGACGACTTATGGATATTCTTCTGATCATACACCACATGCAGTTACAATCTTTCTCGCGTCACTTGCTGTTCAGCATGCATTAACTGTTGCTCGTAAACCGCATTAAGGATTATATACGAAACGTGTGAAAGGGAACCTGCAGGTCATGCATGGCCAACGCATGGCACAAACCATTTATGTCACTTTGAAAACTGGTCCAGAGGGAAATTCATCTCGCTTAGCAATAACGTGATAAGTATAGGGATCAGAGTGAAGTTTAAGTTCCTGCCCACAATCTCAAAAATTATAGTTTCTCAGCAGAATCAAACCAAGTTTTGTGGCCAATGATATGTAACACCCCACATTTAGCTTCTTCTTGGTAAAACCCCCGGTTAATCGTCTTTTGTCGAAAGTGATTTGATAATATATGAAATTGGAAGAACGCTCAAATGGTTGAATTGCAAGTTTCTTCAAGGCCAAGAAACCACAATTACAGCATATTCCCGAGATTGAATATACCTAAGGCGAGTTCATAGTTAAGAACTGTAGCAAAAACTATTTCGTGGCTTTTGTGTAACCATCATGAAAAGCAAAAACCGCAAACGCTTCTACGAAGAACAGTTTTCAAAGTGCTTCTTATGCTTGCATGAATTAACAGGATTACAATTTTGTGTTTAGTGTTTTACGCGCTAATATTTTTCACCAATTCAACTGCACTTTTACATCTCCAACATTGAATTTTCCCATTTATGAACGCCTTGTTCTAATAGTATTATTCCATGCGATCCGGCAAACCAGATTTAAAAAAGTAATTGTTATGCAGGGTGGATAAAAAGTCTGTATCTTTCGTTAAAAGTTTTTTTACGGATGATATGTATCAAAAAAGCAATACTGCGGACAAATAGGAAGTCATACAGTTTGTGCCCGTTCAAATTGCATCAAAATTGTCAAACTTTGACAGACGTTTTATCCATCTGTTATTTTAATACGTATGTTTGGCGTATAAGAAAAGCAGCACAAGGTGATATAGTACAATACCGTATTTCAAGTACGTACTCAGCTATACTTGCTTTTGTTTGTTTGTTTTTTATTTTTACGGTTGACTATAAAATGTGAAGCAGGAGTTTTTTTAGGATCACTTGGGTATAAAAACAGTATCCATTGTGCCATCGAGAAGATGGTCAACTTACTCATTTTTTTGTCACAAGCCTTGTTCATCATCGATCTTACAGTAACACTCTTGGAGAAATATTATAACAGAACCTCATTGCAAAGCAAGAGATAGTACATAGACACGATCAATATTTTCTCTGAATTAGAAAACTTTTATCTGTTGCTCTTAAGTGGGATTACTTTGACCCAATTTTTGAGGTACCATTCGGTATCATTTAAGCGTTTCTGACCTCAATTAAATCTAATTGTATTTCAAAAGAGCAGTGCTGGTTACAATAAAAATGCCAGACAAGTTCATGGCTAAACTCTTTTTTGTCCATGCATGTCTGCATTAAAAATTATTCAGTTCAGAGTTGAAGCACTCTACCAACCTCAAATGCCAACCTTTTCCATAATTCGAAGTGCCGACTTCCTCTTTTTTCTCTTTGATATCCCTAAAAATATCAGGAATGACAAAATGGGTCGTCATTCTAGGGGATCCTCGAAGATCTTCACAAATATAAAATCATTATTGTTCTTCGCTTTGAATTAGTACATGAATAGGACCAGGTACATATACTGTGTTCACAATCTTATGTAATTCGTGCATTAACATACCTGCATGCAAATTAGGAGGATTATAGTTATAAAAGTGCTGCTGGCAGCTGGTGGAGATTTTATCTCAATACAAGTTATCAATACGCATAAATTTATGTATAAAATTTATGGAACTGGCATTCTATTACCCAGATAGCTCAGCAGAGCCCTCATGGTGGTTAAATTATATAGGTTTCTCTATTGAATGCAAATAGAATGATACAATATCCTATTTTTCTGTCCCCCTCTCCTGTATACAGGGCTCAAACCTTTATAATAATGAGTGAACGTGGAAATGGCGGATGTAGCTAATGTTTTATGTTTTCTATGAATTTGACTGTAACCGAACTTCTATTATGGTCACCCAGAATAGGTCCACCCTTGACTGTACTCTATAAAAAGTAGATGATACTCAATGGGGGTGTCACCTTTGTCTGTATAGTGGCAATTTTTTTACAACCATCTGCCACCACAGCAGTTGAAAAGAAGGCCCTTAATAGTTCGCAACTATCAACAATAAACTCCGATCACGGATGGATCCCTGTGGTGCAGGGTGACTTGGTGAGATCAACTTGCACCAATCGAACACCAAAGAGACGGCATTGTCTGGAAAGCGTGTCCTAGTGATGTGTGGCTCGGCCAGTAATGACTCTAATGAGTTGGCAAAGCTTGTGTTACGTTCTGCGGGGTGTCCCGTATGGGATCTAGTCACAATGCTTGCACTTTTTCCCATTGCTCTGGCATTGTCCTTTTGCAGCTTTTGATCTGGAATCGAGTTGCAGTTTCTGTGGTTACAGCAAATCGCACAAACAACCGTTCTTCACCTCCTTTCGTTTTCGCTCACAGTTGGGGGTATGGTTTCATAGGCCATTGCTGACTGGTCTTTTGTGGCGATTGTCAACACTGGAGTGGCTAAAAGTAGCAGTTAAAACGATGATGTGCATGCAATCATTGCTTGCCTTCTATTGTTCTGTTCTAAACGCATTTACGCCATTGATATAGTACTTTGAAATGAGTTTTCATTTTTAGTTTCACTTGCAACCTCAATTTCAATAGTTACACGGCGATCTTTTGTGGGCGACCTTTTGTGCGATGTACTTTTTGGCAGGGACCTATTCACCGGGAGCCACCATGCAGATGGCACCGTTTAGAGAGTATATAGCATACGTTATAATTTGAACACATGGAGTGTGAACTATTCGTGTTGTTTAGGGTATAGGGTAGGTTAGGCTACGTTAGGTTCTTTAAGATGTGCTGTTGCTGTGTCGTGTTGTTTCGAGTTATGTGTCGAGTTGTGTTGTTATCGTTTTGTGCCGCGTAGTGCATGTTATTATGTTCAATATTACACATTTTTCTTAAATTTTCTGTATAATATACAGTACAATATAGCAATTAGAATGGTAAAGATGTCCCTGTGGCGAGCATCATGTTGAACAAGCCATACGGTGCATTCCGAATAGATTCTAAATACCGAGGTTCGTTGTGAGACAGTAGGAGGTCCAAGTCCATCGTTCGTGTCCATCGTTCGGCAAGGCTATTAGTCCGTTGTATTATGCCTCGTCATGGCCGCTAATTGTGAACGGCGGCCTCTGTTATGGCTGCCCTCTCAATAATTGATTAATTTCAACCACCTGACGTCATCGTGCTGTACTGTACGAAATATTCCACCACAAACCAGAGATCCGCAGGCCAATTGGCAAACCAATGAGATGAAAGTTGATCGCATTTTAAAGTACATGTATGATAAAGTTTCAAGACGGCCATTGACCGGGGCTGGCTGCATGGCTGGTTGGCTCTTTGCTGACCTACGTAAAGAACTATTGATTTTACTATTCTTCAATGCGTTCATGAGGTCCGAGGTCACGTGTGATATGATTTTCGGAATTCCCCCATGCCACTTCCTATTCACTTACTCAACTTTCACACACCAAGTTGCTATCACATGACCCCTAATAGTCTCTTAGACTTAGTTATACACTAGCCTTGGTCTATGTCAATTTTCAGGGTACCTTACAAAACCATGTCAGTTCACACCTTTAAAGTACATATACATTTTTTAATAGTATTATTATGTGTTCCATGCATGATATTCACAGCGATACTGGTATTTAGTATTATGATCGATCCTCAAATTCATGATGCAAAAAATCTATATAGGATATTTAAAACAATAGATCTATAGTGGTCCACCAATAATCACTTACATGTTTGATGTGAATATACATAACCAGTTTGTTGTCAACCTTAAGTTTACTGTAGTGTATGGTGAAGGACAAATTTTAACAGGGTTTTTGTGAAGTCATATGGCGTACAAACACTATCCAAAATACTACATGCAATTCCCTGTGATTAATTGCTGAACGCATCATGACAATGACGGAGGCATAGTTGATTGGGCATTTGGACGTTAATTTAGCTTGCGCTCCCCGATCGTGTCACGTGACCTCATCACAACATAACCCTGCAAAACAATAGACCACTTGCACCTCCCGTTGTGACTACGGCGCACCCAAATTTTCGTTTGCATTTTAGCATCTCGTTAAAAATACGCAACATAAAGTTTGCTTTACAGTGGAGTCTCTCTATAGCGGCTCTCCTTATAAGGGAATTCCATTTATGTAATACACATTTTATCCCGCCTTGATATTCTCTATGTACTACAGTGGCTTGCAGCTCAAGATGACGCCAATTCCCAATTGGCTGTTGTCTTTTTGAAATGTTTACTTCACAGTA
>JAQFZQ010000829.1:0-25777 GCA_034696005.1 Glomeris marginata
TTGCAATCGAACGTGTGAATGCATGGTAAAGTGATGAAAGCAGTTCGTCCCGACCGCCATTTTGTTTCGAGTTTTACTTTGGTTCGGGATTGTGTGCTACCGTGGGTGGAGCTACACTTTTCGTGGGCGGTGCCCTTTGAAATAGGTCAATTGAACTAGAGCAGAATGAGCCCCTATTTCATATATTTTCGTAACTTTTGGTATGATATGCACACTCAATGAAAAAGAAAACGTTTCTCACTGTAATTTTGGAATATAACATTGCAGGATTTTTCTAACAGTATGGACATATTGGTCAGGACTCTCTTGTCATACATTTCCACTAGAAAGTTGTTTGGTCGAAGTTTTTCGTACTCTTCACTGATCTCTTCCAGAACTATTTCTTCAGTTCCTGGTATTTCAGATGTCATGTGGAGCATTGATACATAAGTTAGTTGATGGCCCTTTTGTGCAAGGGCCTGCAGCAATGGAACGAAGGCGATCACGTGACTCTTAGATCCGAATGGTATCATAACAAGTATTTTGTGGGACTTATCCTCCTTCTCTTTCTTGATGCTGTTGTTACTTTCAGCCCCAAGTCCATCAGTTAGCACTATGGCAATTATTGCTAGAGTAAAAATCTTCATGGTATCTGCAGTTGTAAACGCGACTGTATAAATCCTTCAAATTCGCTTTCAGTGAGTTTATCATCATAATAGAAGTACTTTGATCCGGAGTTGCAGAAAATAGAGATAATTATTTCCATCACTCAGCTGTACTTCTGGATTGTATTATACCTATAGTTATGATATATACCACATGGAAATGATTCAAAACGCAATTATATATACCAATTACAAATCCGATTGTTTGTTTATCAAGATCCATGTTAGCCTCTTGGCAAAATTTCCTGCATATAAATTTGAAATAGCATTAATTAAGGATTGCATATACTATAACTACTGTATTTTGAAAAATGGTGCACATGTTGTAAAGCAATCGTAGTGTTACATTATCTCTGCCAAGTTGTTGAAGACACTTCTAAAGTTTTACTTTTAAAACTTTGAATACTTGGACAGATTTCATATTCGAAGAGCAACCATACATTTCAGTTTGCCCCTCCCCCAAATAAGTATTTGCATATCTTTTACCGTTTGCAGCTACATTTACAAAGGCTTTGTTTACCCTGTATAATATAGTATACTTAATATCATATAGCAGCCAATAGATTGATTAGTTGGCTTGCTTATATATTAAACTACACTGTCATTGGCAATAGAAATTTGGCAGGATTTGGTGATATAATTACTCTTTTATTAGTTCATGCATTTATATTGTAAAATATTGCAAATTAAGCCTTCTTTGATTTTTTACCGGCTTTAAAAAAACCACGAATTTTTCTAAATATAAATCTGAGAGCGAAGAACACAATCAATCCAATAATTAAAACGACGATTGCAATGAATGCAAAAACATCTATGAGGAAGTACTGGAAGAAGTTCAGATGCTGGGATGGTGATTTGAGGAAATGTGCACCCTTATGACGTATTACGTACTCCACCCAATAGAGAGCTGTTTCCGCTGTCTCTTGTGGCCTGTCTTTAAATCGCTCAGAATACTTTGCAGCATTTTCTTTGTAACTAATTAATTGAAATATTTATTAGTATTAGTACAGCTCACAACGCTAATTTTATCTATTTCACCTCTTGTTGTCGATAATCTTGCGAATTGTATTGTAAATGATTTCAACATTTAAGTTGTGGTGATCCAGTGATTCTCCAATTCCTTTGTGTTTCAAGTTGGCAATGTTTCCCATTTGATCTGCAAATAATGGCATCCCTATGACAGGAACACCATGGTACACTGCTTCTTGGGTGCTCAGTTGACCTGAGTGTGTCATGAATAGCTTCACTGCAGGGTGAGCTGCAATAATTCATTAGCATTTAAACCAACATTGAACACTGACTACTGCTAAGCCAAATCAAATCCTTAAAGAGGTAAATACCTAAGAGATCTTGTTGAGGGGCCCACTTGGTGACCATTACATTAGGAGGTAGATTACCCATTTCTGCTTCAAACTTCCAGATCACTCTTTCAGGTAGTTTAGAAAATGCCTCAATGAACGTTTTCTGTATTTCTTCAGGCATGTCAGTCCCTCTGACATTTGACCCCATAGAAAAGAAAATGAACCCTGCTGATCCAGCACCTTCAACAAAATCGGCCAGATTCTGTAATACACGATCAGTTAGTTAGCTAAGGCATCCACGTGTTCAACAGCTCTATATAATCTTAAAATGTAGCACAGGAAAACATTGGGAGATGGTTAGATTAACATTAGGGTCATCTGTTAATGTCAAATGTGAACAAAAATCTTTCTTGTAACGCAATGTAATTTGGGGCCCTTCATCAGACACTGCCTAGTTTATCAAGGTAATTCAATGAACTTGCTTTGGGAAGAGGTTTTCCAGGTTTGCAATGCATTCCTCCAACTTCAATGACAAATGGCATTGATGGCCTGATGTTATCCAACGTTGGATGTGAATTTGTCAAAACCAAACTTACAGTCTTTTCAAATTCGATGACCCCGGGGAAATCCGGAAAATGTTCATATATATGTTTCTATGAGATGGAGAAAGTTCAGCACTTTTAAGCTCATATAAGTATTGCAATTGCAACATTTTAGTGTTTACCTCGGTAGCAGACAGCATGAATCGACTTCGTAGATTTAAGAACATAATAAGCATGACAGTGTTTAGAAGTCTTTCCTTGAAACTCATAACGGAAGAATACGGGGACATGGCTTGCGGCACGTATGACAATGGAGTTGGAACGTCCAATTCCCATGATAGCCATGTGTACAAAGATGTAGTACACAGTGAAATAAAAGGAACTTGAAGTTTGTGTATTATTGGAAGTACGCAATCTCCCATTAAGCTATCCACAATGGCCAAATCAAATTTTCTCTCCATAATATCCTTGATTTCTGAAAAAAAACATGTTGGTTTCAGTAGTTTCTGAAAAATATACTCTAGATACTCTGTCCATGCATAAATTGGGTAACTTGAGCTAGGGTAGAGTATAGGTTATGTATAATTATAATAAAAGTGAGCATATACAATTCATTTTTCTAACTGTTTTTTTTTTTTAAATAAAACTCCATAAATATGAGTATAATATATGCTCACTTTCTCAATGTAGAAGAAATCGTTTCTCACTGTCATTTTGAAATATTATGGTGCAGGTTTCTTCTAATATGATTGTCATGTTGGCCATGACTTTAGTGTCAAACATATCCATTAAAAAGTTGTTGGGTCGATGTTTCTCGAATAAATCATTGATCTCCTCCAGAACTATTTCTTCCGTTCCTGGTATTTCTGATGTCATGTGGAGCATTGATACATAAGTTAGTTGATGGCCCTTTTGTGCAAGGGCCTGTAGCAAGGGAACGAAGGCGATCACGTGACTCTTAGATCCAAATGGTATCATAACAAGTATTTTGTAGGACTTATCCTCCTTCTCTTTCTTGCTGCTGTTGTTACTTTCAGCCCCAAGTCCAACTGTTAGCACTAGGGCAATTATTGCTAGAGTACAAATCTTCATGGTGTCTGCAATCGTTGAAATAATTGTCTTGACACTTTCAAATCACTTTCAGTGAGTTTCTCACTCTGATAGCAGAAGCACTTTGATCCAAGGCTGCAGATAATTAATTTCACCACTGAGTTGCACTTCCTGATAGTACCTAGTGATGTAATATACCATATGAATTTCATGCAAAGCACAGTATGTTTTACAGTTTATGAATGAACAAGAGTTTCTCCTGCAGTTAATTTTTATTTTTCATTATGCATGATACTGGCCTATGAGTACAGAATTACAAAATTTAGTAGAACTCTTGTTAAACACTAATGTTATTTGCAGCCAATGAAATTAAGCGCAATTGCAATACAGAGTTTACTATATTTTAAACAAAATACTTTATTAAATAAGGCAAATTTAATAAATAAATTACTATTATAAATGTGATGTAAAATGAAGTAAGACTTCACTTACCATGCTCCAGTATAGAAATGCACAGACCTTGCATGTGCATGCAACTCTAGTGTTGTATGCGTGACTTCACTGAATTATTGTTTGTCCTTGTAGGCGAATATAATAACTACCATGTGACTTGTTTTTTACTTAACAAATAACTTGGGAATTGTTATCCAAGGCCAAAAAACGGAAATGAAAGTTATGTTACTTTTAAGATATACCTACAAGTATAAGTTAAATTTACAGGTAAAAACGTTTATAAGAGTGTTTGATGTTTGATAATTTAAAATGATATACAAATTACAATGCAAAAGTCACAAAATAATGTATTAAAAATTCGACCTGAAGTTACTAAAATTAAATACTTGTTACAATAGCAATTGGTAAATACAGAAATTCCTTTATTTCCTATAATAACAATGTAAAACACATTTCAGATTAAAGTTTCTGTCATAGTTTGGAGCTAGATGGCATTGGTGATTCATGATATGTTAGAAAAAAAAAATGAATCCGATTTATGAGCGCCATTATTAGAATTTAATAGAAATTTTTATCGCCCAGGTGGCGCTGCTGTTGCGTAATTTTTAGTAATTTTTTGCTCTCACCATTTCTAGGACTGTGATGGTGATTTTTTCATGACGGTGAGTTAATGTTTTGATAACGTTGGTTATTTATACACTAAGTATTGTCAAGAGTAGATGAAGGTTTGGTTCATAAATGGGATAAAGATTAGAATATCTTTCATATTTTAATGACAATTGTAATGTAGTTTAATAAATGTTGGAAGTCATGTAATAATTCATTATGCAACATGCGATTGTATTCTATTACGTAATAATGAAGTTTATTTTTGGTGCCACTTAACAATTTTTATTATAGCCCTCAGGGTTTTTTTTTATTAACAAATCCTATTCAGTAATTTCAATATTATGGAGCAATATGTGCGAACATGTGTCTTTCATAGCCATTATTGCTCTATTATTCTTATCAGGTATTCTTATCATTTTTGACGTATTTGTCAAAATGCTTCATTAGTACATGTATTTTTCGAACCAGTATTCGGTCATTTTGTTTTCAAGTGATTCATCCTTATTAATTCCTTATTGCAATGATCCAAATGTACAAACTCAACGGACTTTGCTCCAAATCAGCTTCCAATTATTTTCCATGCACCAAATATATTTACTCTTCTTCAATGTCCATTAGTTTTTAATGCTTTTTTTGCAACATTTTGATGAAAACGTGATTAGGAAATGTGTCAGTCTGGTCACACTGCTAATGGATGGTAATTTACGATCAGATATTTTTGGTAAATATACTTTTCATAAAGACTCTTTTGTAAGAGATGTTGTACACTCAAGTTCCCGATAGAAACCCACATTCAATGAAATCACTTAAAAAACATTGAATGAGTATGCTGGATCTACATGTTGCTATCCAATAGTGAGTTCCTAAGCAGTAATTTTCATCATATTTTATTTATTCTATAACAATTTCAACGTATGGTACACAATACAAAATAATCAATATTAATTTCTGTCTTTGCCAAATTACGATATTTAATCTCTTTTGGACTTGCTGCCTCTTCGCGCCGCTCTGCTAACGTAATCTCCACGTATTTTCCTAATAACTACCCTTAAAGTACAAGTACCTATCACCATTAGAATGGTTACAATCAACGCAAACAATGCGATGATATCGACTAGAAAATATTGCAAGAAATTCAGATGCTGCGCGGGAGATTTCATATGCCGCGCTCCTTTGTGGCGAACAACGTATTCGACCCAGAAAACTGCTGTGTCCACAACGTTCCCAGGGCAATCTTTGAATAGTTCAGAGTTCTTCAGAGCATTCTCCTTACAGCTGTGTACAGAAACATAATTACAAGTTGAACAGTTAACAAAATTATTCAGATTCAGGCAATCCCACCTGTCGTTGCCGATAACTGCGATAATGGCGTCTCGTAGAGTTGAAGTCTTCATGGCATCATGTTGGACTAATTTTCCCATACCTTTCCTGACTAAAGTTGCCGCATTTGCAGTTTGGTCCAAGTTAAGAGGCATTGCGATAACCGGCACACCGTGGTACACCGCTTCTTGCGTAGATAGCTGACCAGCGTGAGTGATGAACAATCTTAGGGAATGATGTGCTGAAAGTAAAATAAGTTATGAATTATAAGACTAATTTTAGTCAGTATGTAATGCATTTCAATTAGCATGGTACAAAAGCCAGTACTGTACAACATAAAGTGCACGTATGTGGAAGAAGATAGTGAGATGAGCTAGGCACGGAAGCTGTTAACAGATTATAGATTTTCATACAAAGTTAGGAAAGACATTGTAACCTCAAATGTTCATCCATTGCAACTATATTCATTTAACGAACTCCTAGAAATGAGCTTTTAACTAAACAAGGTACTGGTTCCGATAAGGCATCGTGCCTTGCTGGAAGCAGAAATGCCTCGTCATTGGATGGAAGGTTTATTTGGAGGGACCTTAACAAAGTTAATTGAATTTCATAAACATTACCTAATAGATCTTGTTGTGGTGCCCATTTAACGAGGATAACATTGGCAGGTAAATTGGGAATGTCAGCATCAAATTTCCAAACCACCCTCTGCTCCAGTTGAGAAAAGGCTTCGACAAACTTGCCAATCATAGACTTTGACATGTCTGTTGCTCGGACATTACTTCCCAGAGAGAAGTAAATGAATCCTTTATCTCCAGCCTCCGAGATAAACTCCTCCAGATCCTAAATGAACGTATGAAACAGGACATTAGCGTACAAGTTGCATCGCGAAGAGCTTATCGACAGATAGATGATGGATGACCTTAGGGAGTTCATTTCCAGGCCTGCATTGCATGCCTCCAATTTGAACTACGTATGCCATTGTGGGTCTCATTGCATCCAAACTTGGATGTGAAGTGACCAATACCAGACTTGTATTCATCTCGATCTGCGCGATGGTCGGAATATCTGGAAAATACTCCCAAACGATTTTCTGCCAAAACAAGCATACCAATTAACCCTCTATCAGAGATAGTAATGACAGACTTTGTCCAGTGATAAGAATAATGTGACCTTACAAGATGGCCTCCGGTAACTTATTTGCACATGAAACAGGAGGAAAGATTGCGCAGAGGCTTCATCGCATTAAGCAACACATTTCTTATCCTTGGACAATAAATACCTGGGCTGTTGGTGCAATTAAAAACTTCCTGACTAATAAGTAAGTCAGGTGGGTTGCTGTATTGATGAGCCTCTTGTGAAATGACATGGTGTTGGAGTAAGGAGTCATTTGCTGGGGCACGTAAGAGAAAGGAGTAGGGACATTCATACTCCAGGCGGTCCAATCGTAGATGGAAGTGGTAGACAGCAAAATAAATGGGATTTGGAGTTTATGGATCAAGGCTAATGTGCATTCAGCCATGAGAGTATCAACAATGGCCAAATCAAACTTTTTCGATTGCAACGACAAGATCCCTGAAAAATAAAAAATAAAATCAGCATTATTGGCAAAGATAGTTTGTAATATAGTTTAACAACTGGAAAGAGACTTCTCTTACTTTCATCTTGGTACATTATGTGACAAGATTCCTTGAGCAGAATAGTGGTGTTTCCGATGACCCCGCTGGACAACTTGCTCGGTTGAATGTTGGCTGGGCGCCATTTTTCATAAGACTTGTGGATCTCAACCAAAGTTATTTCGGCTGTGTTTGGAATACATTCTGGCAATTTGTACATGGAGGAAAAAGTGAAACGATGGCCCTTTTTTGCCAGGGCTTTTAACAATGGAGTGGTCGCGGACACGTGGCTCATCGAAGCGAAAGGCATCATGACAAGGATTTCGTATGCTTTTTCGTCATGGTAAATAGTGGGATCTTCGCAAATGTCCTTCTCAGCTCTACTTTCACCCAATATTACCAAAAGTAAAAGGCTAACCATCTGTATCTTCAAAAACATGTCAAAAAATATAGATTTTTGCCCCTTGAACGTGGTCTTCATTGCACTGCGTCCCACTGAAAAACCTAATCTGCTGTTTTCCCAAATTTACTAATGGTTTTATAATTGCGGCATTGGAATTACGCAATAATTTAGCTGTCACGTGACCTGTCACCCTGCTTTCCTATTGGACATGTGATTTTGCTGTCCGGTTTAAGCAATGTGTTGCAAGGTGGTTGGGAATGTATAAAAAGGTCAAGGTTTGTGTTTCAATATTCATTTTATTGCTTTAAAGCAATTGCTACAGATTTTCAAAATATATAATACAGTAATCTACAACAAAACAGGTCAAATTGACGCAATGAATGACATTGGGAATTATATTCATAATTTAAAGGAATTTAAGGAATGATGGGGAAAGCCTCAAAAGCAAGACTTTCAATGCTGCATTCATCAGTTCCTCTTCTGATTCTGAAGTAACCATCTTCACCCCAGTCCAGGCCCCAGCTGTTCTTCACAATCCAGTACTTTTCCCCAGTTGTTGGCTCAGATCCATAACCAACAACCAACACGTTGTGGTTGACGATCTGAGGGAATTATATAAAGTAAGCGAAATATAAATTAAATGAGAAACGTTGTGGACAAGTTTTAGTGAAATTGAGCAATTTATAGCAATTACAATTTAAAATCTACATAAAAGTAAGGAAATCTGACCTCAAATGGGTTGAATTCGTCTCTCTGTCCTGTGTAGTGGTATACCCCACTATCATAACTTCCAAAGTCATCGTACACCTCGAAAGAAACTGCAACTGGGCCATTTTCAATCAGAGCAATCTTCATCAGCTCTTCCGTAGACCTTATTATGCAAAATATAATTTGATTTTTTAGTAAACAAACATAATTTCAATGATATGTATTAGAATATAATGCCTAGTTAATAACAGCATGTAAAATCGTAATTTAGTTGCATTTGATTATATAGGCAATTATTTTAGACTTTACAACTTTCCGCGATGACTGACGAAGAAAGACGGATGGCTTTGGCTATTTTTTGTTTGTTTTGTTTTAAGAGCTGTTAAATCTATTTATAAGTATACAAGTCTTTAAACTTATTTTTAAATGTAATTTTTGTCTATTCGAAGGTAGAAGACGGAAGCAGTGGAATTCAGCGTAACGCGAGGAACTTACGCTCCGTCATATCCTCCGATGTAGTAGTAGTCGGAAACGTAATGGCGGACGCAGTTGTTGTCTGTGTTGCAAGCACTGTCCCTGGCCAAGTAAGGGAAACAGCTTTCTTCCACGATGCCAAAGTCCTCAGCATATTTACCAGCAATAAGGTAATCAAATCCTCCGGCGCAAGCTAAAAATGGGCAGGGGTTTTTAATGGAGTTTTCACTGCATTGCTCGTTGGCGGCCATTCCCATCATGCATTACCTTGAGCATAGTAAGTGCATCCGAGCACATCTTGTGGTGAGAAAACCAACTGAACAGTATTGTTTGTGTAAAGTCTAAGACGAGCTTCCAGAAGAGCCATCGATGCAAACGCGTAACAGCTTCCGCAGCTTCCTGAACGTTTGAAATTATTGAATTAGTATTTTAATAGCAAAATTAACTGCTGTATTCACAGAATGCAAAATCAATTTTGATTTCAAACGAAGAAACAATGAATACTAATGAATTAGGGAAGCTTACCTTGGTCTCGTACCGGTGATACAAAATCTTGACCGTTGACGTTCCTCCAATCGAAATTTTCAGGCAAGATGGCTGCCTTTTTTGCAATTTCATCTGAATCTTGACTTTTCCATCTTCTTCATAGAGTTCAAGTAAATCAATATAAGTGAATTGAACGCATTTTTGTTTTAAATTTAAAAAAAATATTTCAAAATTGAAAAACTTATGATAGATTTTACTGTTTTGGTTGCGGTCTAGGTTTTCCAGTTCCGAACATACGATTCAGTTCTTCTACAGTCATGCTTTCAAATTTCTCATAATGTTTGGCTCTCCAAGATTTCTGAACAGAATTGATCCTATCAACTAGTGCCAAATTCTTTCGGTACAGCTGAGTTCGGTCCCTAAATCAATATTCTTATTAATTTCTATTTTTTTTTGTGTTGCATTCAATTATGATACCTTACCCGAAATTATTAACAGGTTCAACTCTAACATTCCGAACTGAACCCACATGTGTGGCATTGTAACATGCCCAATTGTTTGTAAGGACATCGTGTGACCACCCGGTAGATATTCGGTCGCAGTAACTGGTCACGGTACCATCTTGTTCTTCGTAGTGTGAGAATGCAAAGTACTTCCTGCTGTTGATGGTGAATTCAAACCCCTGATTGTAGATCATGGTCCATGTTCCCTTGTGCCCTAACTTATCTGACACTACATTGGGGTAGTCCAGGAGCACCTCAAACTCGTGCTTGATTGGACCTGTTCAAACACACTAATTGCAGTTAAATAATGATTAAAATTAAGTTATAAATTAATTTTCGAACCTAGTTCATTACAGCTGATGGTATTATCGCCAGTACGTTCAGTTTCTTGGATCAGCCATCTTCCCCTGATGTCTGCATACAGACAATGTGCAGGAGTATCTGCTGTTGCAATTTCAAAAAGTGAGAAAAGCAAGCAAAATGCAACCAGCAAATTAGCCATATTTCTTCTTCACTATATGTGATCACCTGAAAATTTCTTCACTCAATATATAGCAATTAACAGCTGTTTATCTTGCAGCCATCTTATCTTGCAGGATCTTTATTGCTCTGAAGGTCGTTTATATATCAAATGGGTCAACCTGCTCGAAGTTTTGCGTTCTGATAATAATGTCCATGACCCTTACTTATATAAAAATATTGTGTTCCATATGTTTCAATCATGGTGTAAACATAGTTTTTAATCAGTGTTATTTCTTATGACAAAATGATTCTAGGGTCACCAGCTTTTAAAGGTGAATTGACAAGGTTTTGTACCATACTTTGTAAAGTGTGTAATACTAGATAATTGATGCCAATAAAACGATTGGCGAAAACAAAACTTTTTTTAAAAATGTTACAAAAAGTTACGAGTAGTTAAAGAGGGCGTCATGGATGGACGGTGTCACCACGCTGGTGTCACAGTGTCCTTTTTTGGCAATTTGTTTTCAGCCAATGAGACCAAGCGCCTCTGCAGTTTCAGCCAATGGCAGAGCTTATCAATGGCGCTCCAGTGTACGTATCTCACAATATACTACTCCGCACACTCCACAGATATGAAACTAAATAATTCAAATCTGTGGCTATAATGCTTCAAATGGCCTCAAATTTTCAGACTTTGTTTCTAAATTAGTGGCAATCAAATGCTAGTTTTTTCAGGGTATGTTGCAAAACCTTGTCAGTTCACCTTTAATTAAAATCGATTAAAATAAGAAGAGCTTAGTATTCCTTGGTTTCATCATTATTTGAAATTAAGTACATGTTGTCACGTGATTATGGTGTGTAGTAATGTAAGTGATAAAGTGTAAAGATATTGTATATAATTGCGGAACGTTATCAAATGTATTGAACAAGATCCGCTTTGGAACCAAGGAGTTTGAAATGCACTTTAATTCAGACTTTGTGACGTCACATAGGGAAGGAGGGGCTTTGTAGGGAGTTGACTATTTGCTCTAGCTAATGCATTTTAGTATTTGAATTTCCTGAATTTGTATTTAGTCACCTTTAATTTTGAGATAATTTATTTCCTATCAGTTGGGTGAGATTATTTTATTTTCCCTAAAGCGAAATGTAGGCCAAGGGGCACTGTTTCAAAAATATTTAAAATTTTTCTGAAAATTCTATCACTTTAGTATCATATCATCTGGTATCATACATAGATAGGTACATAGGTTAAAGAGCTCTTTGACTAATACAAAGTTACAAAAAGTTTGTTTCTGAAGTATATATATATCTATAGCACCTTAATAACAGAAACACTTTGTTTAATCTTGCCGTTTATTGTTTTTATATAGTCATATAAATGACGTCACAACTCCTAAACACACAAAACCTTATCCCTATGTAATCTTTAGCAGAAGATATGAGGTCCCCCCCCCTTCCTGCACTAATAATAAACATGGTTATTGCAAGTTTATGACTTCCAGTATATATGCAATTTATAGTTTTAAGCCTTGAAGACTGCAAGGCTGCATTTATCAGGTTGCGGATCATATTTCAAATGTAACCACAGAACAAGATCCGCTTTGAAATGCAATATACAAAAACCGGTTTTGGAGGGAGGAGGAGCTTAAACGTGGGTTCTGGTTATTTGTTGGAGGTAATAGAGAGAGTAGGAGATGGAGTATTGTGGTGTACTGAATGTATGTGGGATTTGAATGTGCAGCTTTTGAAGGACTAGACCAATTCACACTGGTGAGTGTGTATTTGTCACCTTTATCTGTTGATAACAATTTACTACACAATACTTAAAAATAGGACAGTCAACAGTGAGTACACACTTTATCGTCTGCTATTGTGTAATAATATTATTTCGCATTTCCAACTGATCCCAATGTGAACTTTTGCTCCTAATTCGACATTTCTGCTTAGATTATCATGATAAGCAATGGAAATCAAACCCAGTTAGATCATTATTATGTTTATCTACTTTGTTATCAAATTTACCAAGTTCTGTCATGAATTTTAAAATTGTGATAAAAATTTCCACTTGATACTGTTCAGAGTAATTCTTCCTCATGCAGTGGTTTCATGGATTTTGCAACAGGTCAAAGGTGATCATCAACTACAGGTTTGAAAGAGGAATATGCAGATTTATATTCTTCTATAGAAGAAGTAGCCGAATTTTAATTTATTAAAGCAAGAGTGGATTAGAGTAAGTGAAACATTTATTAATATTATCTTAATTGTTATTATTCTATTATATATAATGGTGGTACCTATGCATACCTAATTGTTTAACATGTCTAGTTATCGGTCATGGTATGGCTGAGAGTTTCAAAGCTTTTGATTATTTTAATGTGGGATTTTAACTAAACAAATGAAAAACCTGGAAAAGTTAAGAGAAATGTGAATATTGTTAAATTCAGGGATTTAATCATACAACTTACTCAAGGATAAAATAGGAAAGTGGACAATTTAGAGCCGCAATATTTATATTGTGAACACTCAATTAATTTGTTTAAGCACCCATTTCAGTTACTTCTATTGTTCTTTAAGAGACACTGTTAAGGAAGTACAAATGAATGAATGGAAATGCAATTATTTGTATCTAATTTCTGAAACTTTTCCATTGACTGCATTCGATGGCTAAATAAGGACATTGCAAGTTGTTTGCTGCACATGTTACACTCCATAAAGTATTTTACGCAGGGAAAAAACGTTATTTGACACTATCGGATACTATGTTGAACTTTGTATGATGTGGCATGAAACGCACGACTGTAATTGGATATAGGAAATATGAAAAAGTGACGACACTATATTTTTAAAGACTTGCAATTAAAAATCACCAACTTGCAATTTTAGACCATGTTAAAAGTTGTTTCAATTGGTACTTACATTTCACATACCATATTCCTTTTAAGTACATGTGCTGCAATGGTGTGAAGCTGACGTGTATAATTGCATGACATTCTCTCGTTAAAACTAATGCAACTTCCTGGAGCCAGGACATGCATTGATTAATATCATGTGGTAAATAAATAGCCAGGTACCATTCGTTGGCAAATTGCCTCCACTTAGATCAGGACATTAGAAAAAAGTGGTGTTTCTAACAGTTAGAAGCTGAAGTATCCCTGGCCAACTTCCAAAGAACCTGGGTTAGTTTGTTGTCTTGTCACTGTAGTTATTTTGAAATCGTTAAAATTAAAACTTTGGACCGCAAGGTTATATCCAGGTTAGTTTTCTACTAATATTTTAGTAATTATTCTGAATAATGCAGCCAATGTATTACCAGCACCCACCACTTCAACTGACAATCTGTTCCAATCATCTAAAATCCTTTGTGATAAAAAGTTGCCTAACCATTCACTTGATGTAGTCCGTGCAGCGAATGAAGACAATAATGTACAGACCTCCTCTAAAGTCATGGACTGGTTCACTTTAATGGGTAGTTAGGTTCAGTAAACTTCACCAATTAGTGTAAACTCACTGTACACATATGGTAGGGATACTGACCTACCCTCTAAAGTGGACTAGTCCGTGACTTTTTGGGGGAAATGTTACTTGTTGCCTTCTTTCCTTAATCAGACTATATATAGCTATAGCACAACTTGTTTATATGGGATATACAATACAATGCAATACAATGCAATACAATACAATATGTCGGGCAACAACATGATGACAATAGAGTCTTCAACTTGTTACATATTTTGGCAACTTTTCTGATTGGATGGTAACCGCAAAGAGTGATTAGAGTATTGGGACCTCTGCATGTAGCACGTGATGTCAAGTGCATTTTCACATTAGAAGAACTCTAGTCATTGTTTAGTCCTTCAGAAATTTCACAGTGTGGTCTGGGTAAACAAAATTTTGACTCGTCAGGTAGTACACCCTTGCGCTGTTGACTTTTGGGCGTTCACTTCCAACAACAGCTACTCTCAAGTACATGCTAAATACGCATCAAACATTTGGCTTCGAGACAAAATGGCCGCCGATGGGATATTTAAGGGGGCAAATATTTGCGCGGTTCATCAATCTGGGAATACCGGTGTTGTTACATTGCAGGGTTACACTTGACGCTGTTAAACATGGGACGAGTGAAGATTGTCACTCTTCTAACGGCTACACTGTGGATTATCGTTTCCAGTCATGGATTTCTAGTAGATAACTCCACTTCAGATCTGTCATCTATGGATGTAACTGTAGCATTTGTCCGGGAGAAACAAGAATACCCTCTGGAAGGCACGCAACAGGAGCTTGCGATATTCGTAAAGGTAAAATTTTACTAGTAGTTTGTATTAGGGGTGAGTTGTAACAATGGTAACATATTTGACAGATCAAAGAAAATGTGTTGATTAATGGGACGGAAGAAATACAAGATGGCCGCCTGGTGGTTGTTTCAAGGGTTCCTCATAGCATGACGGTTACCAATAGGAGTGTGTTGGTTGACATGCATGACATCACGCAAGGAGTGAACTACACTGTGATATTACAAGCTCACAAGTTGGGTTATGTGACTTTGAGTCTGTTTTGGATTAAACGTGGGCGTGGTCAACCGATTTTGGATGACGACGGTCAATGGGAACAAGTTGACGTCATCGATCTTGGTGTAAAAGCAGTCCGATTGGCGGATTACAAGTAAGTTGAACAAAACTATAGAGTACTTCAAATGCAATTTTCTCATTCTATTAATTAGTAAACTACATTAGAAACTGTCTATACCCCATTGACTCTATCTACAGCTCTTGCCTCGGACTTCCCCCTCCCCTATGGGTGAAAGTAGACTCGCCACCTGTAAAACGAAAAACACATGCAACGGCGAGTCTACTTTCACCCAAAGGGGAGGAGGATGTCACCAGTCTTACAATAACTGCCTAAGGCAAGAGATGTAGATAGAGTGGATGGGGTATAAGTCAATAACCTTTCTTAAGTTTAACTTAAACTGAATGCCCCAACTTTATTCTCAGATAATAATTCATATATGACGTGCATTATACAGAGTTGCTGTGATACGTACAGACACCACTGCCAACAAGGTGTTCATGAACTGCCTTGCGGTCATTGTGGCCATCAATGTATTTGCAATGGGTGCCCACCTCGACTTGAAAGCTGTAAAGAAAGTGTTACGAAGACCCTTGGGTCCTTGCACAGGTTTCGCTTCGCAATTCGTGTTCATGCCGTTGGCTTCGTACTTCCTGGGCTGGATTCTGTTGGATGATGAAGACATGAGGGTTGGGTTGTTCTTCATGGGTTGTGCACCCGGTGAGGTCATCTCCAACTTCTGGACATTGAAACTGGAAGGAGATTTTGATTTAAGTGTCACGATGACACTCGTGAACACGATAGCGGCTGTGGGCATGATGCCCATGTGGATATTCACATTGGGTCAATCCATCACAACGGATCCACTGAAAGTACCTTTCATGGCATTGCTCATTGCCCTTGTTAGGGTTACATTGCCTGTTGCTGCAGGGATCCTCCTCACTCGTTTCAAACCGGAATGGAGCAAAAAATTAGAGTGGTTCATCCGTCCACTTACAATATTCATCATTATCTGCACTTTGACGGTAAATACATCCATATGTTTTTATTGTTTTTATTTGACAAAAAGCCATTCATGTTGCACTAATATAATGGAATTTTGTTATATTTTACCCATGTCTTAAAAATTGACATTGCCATGGCAATAACCATTACTTACGTAAAGTGTTTTCTTGGAATTGCGTTGAAACTGATTATACTGGGTGTAACATGTTATACATTTAGTAAAGTGCACAATCAATAATCAAATGATAAACATTTTCCTAAGGAAGTTGAAATTTTTACACGTATTCGAGGATATGATATCAATATCAATATGAAGTACATGGAAAAACCCGGGTAACGTTTGCCATGGGACAGATACAAATCTGAGAATATCATTGTAAAAGATTACATTAAAAGGGTGGAAAGTTAAAGATGTAACCATAGAATCAATAAGTCAACATTATGGATAAATCAATAACATTTTCTTCGTATTCTATCACTAAGTTATTGCAAAATACTTCATTGGAATTTAATATATAAGTTATATTTACTATTTTGTTTTATTTATTTCATATTTCAGTTGGGTGTTTATTGCAATTTGTACGCGTTCGAGATGATGTCCTGGAAGGTGTTCATGGCTGGAATAGGAGTTGCTTGGGGTGGTTACACATTTGGTGGTGCATTATCATACTCATTTGGATTCAGCAAACAACAGTTACTGGCCGTCTCCATAGAAACTGCTTTCCAAAACGTTGGATTGACTCTTTTGGCCATCAGAGCAACTCTTCCTCAACCTGATGCTGACATTGCGGTTGTTCCTCCGATTGCCCAAGTACTCATAACCAGCTTACCAGTTCATGTCTGCTTCATTTACTTTGCCATCAAAAAGAAGTGCTGCAATAAGAAGACTGCACAAACGGAAGGTGATGATGACCACCCAGAAGAAGTTCGTGAGATTTTGAACGATACAAACAATGAAAATCCGAAAGGACCCAAGGAAGAAGTTAGCTATAGACCCACAAACAATGGCAATTCTGCGAATGGACTTCTGGCACCTATAGACTACAGAGTATCTAAATTCATCGATGAAGATGCTGCAAGTGTTGCCGAGGTTAGGTGAGATACTTTTCATACAAAAATCCATGAAAATGACCAAGATCAACTCTTTAAGAGCAATAAGGACCAATTTTACATTAATCAATTTATATTTTTATACGCTCTGAATGCAAAGTGTGTGAAAAGTTTTGAAATAAGGAATAAGATCTTATTGCTAAACATAAAATAAGTTAAATTGGAGTAAGAATACCTTGCATTACAGGTGGTTTATTGTATGACTGAAACCGGTGAATCTCAAATAACATCTTCATTCCTTTGAAAGTTTACATTTTAAACCTTGTGGATTATTTTATAGCAGAAAATTAAGTAAGTTATGTATAAGTTACTTTAATAAAATAATACAGGTGTAAAGCAGAGCATTTGATTTTTAAAAACACGTAATTCCATTTTAATTGCAAACTCGTAACAGTAGAAAAACACATTTTACAATTCAAATAAAGATATGGCGATCGGAATGACACATAAGAGGTTATTGGGGTTTAAATTTGGGTGGTTTGTGTCTTGGGATGTGGTTTTTATGGCAGTAAGACCTCAAACGATCTTGGACAAGTTCGGTGAGATTGGTGTCTTCACCGTTGTAGCCATGTACGAATTGAGGTTTGGTGTCCACTGCAGTGGTCAAGTAGCGTACAAACTCCATGTTGTCGTTGGTGGAGTTAATATTTAAGGTTAAATGTTCCCAGCCAAGAGCTGTCATCAATGTCCCTGTGATGTAAGCGTCGTTCACCCAATATGGAGTCACTTTCAGCGCCATCTTGTCCATCTTCTTCGCAGCTCCAGTGGTCAACCAATATGTCCAACCCTTGTAAAAAATGCAATGGAAAAAAACACTAGTTTTAGTGGAATTAGAATAAACCTTTAAATAAACGCCTCAGGAATTGAGGAAATACAATTTTGGTACGTAAAGTAATGTGTCATTAGAGGAAAATCATCGAAGTTCTTAAAATGGAAATGACTTGGAATAATTTTGCAATATCATTGTGTCAAATTACACATTAGTTTCTTGAAACTGTCACATCCTCTTATATAGCTTACACCTATGTACAAAGGTAAAATTTAATTTGATGTGGAGGTTGGCAAGATTTGATTGCGCGGCTTCAAAAGCAAGGCAAAAGTAGCCGAAAGCATTTTTGGCGGCCATTTTGTATTATGAGGGCAAGTTAATGTTTAAAGACAGTTAACTTTTAATTACAAGGAGGTGTTAATATTAATATTTTATCTCAAATAATAATGAATGTCATCAAATGAAGTGGTGCGTTATTCGATTTGCCCGCGTGCATTTTTACGTAAGTCCGAGAATTTCTTTTACGTTACCTGGCAGTAGTGGTCATACACATCATTGGGATGTTCTTTTCGACTCAACTCGTATCTACCATCCCGAAGAACTGGAGTTCCAACGTAATGAACATAACAAGCCACGTAATCCCCATCCGTCGGCATCTGCTCTTCGAGCGCATCGATGACATGATCCAAGCTCATGATGACATCATCATCTGTTCTGGTAACGAACCTAGCTTGCCGACAGTAACTCCACGCCCACCTTAACCCCATAAGATCCCTGAACGTAATATTCCTGTAGTCATCGCGGAAGTTGCCTTGCACCAGGTCACCGAACTCCGTGCTCTCATCCAGCATCTGCTGCTGCAGCAAGGCATCATCCGGACGCCCGAACAAGAACACCATTCTAATAACATACTGGTCCATTCTTGGAGTGCCCCAAGCCTTTCGAAGAACTTTCCTCATCCTTGAATGCTGAGGGTGAGATCCTACCAGAATCAGCATGTCCACGTGGTCTTCGGAGCAGATGTCGCGGTTGAGTACGTAAGCAAAGTTTGGGATGTTGCCCAGAAGGGATGGATCAGGGAACAGAGTTCTTGGCAGCACTTTTCTAGGTATTGCACCTCCAATAGTTGGATGGAATTTGTTTAGGGCATTTGTGCCCAGTGTTGGAGGAAGTTGGTGGTTTTCGCTTGTCGGGGAGTTGATGTTGTAGAAAGTGAGCAGGAAGATGATAAATGTGCTGCAGAAGGTAACCAAGATGAAGATGTTGATGAAAGCGGCCATCTTGTATATGCAAGGTGGTGGATAATTCTTCAATGTGCATGCAGTTCACTTGCAGAGGAGCACACTCGTAGCACACTGATGTCCTGTTAGTAGATTAATGTGTCATGAAAGTAAATTACCAGCTCTGCCTTTCAGAACAAACACTGCAGTGCTAATTTGGCCTCCTGATTTCCAACTGGTTATTCTTATTTAATTACAAACCGGTAGCATATAAATATTCAAAACAAAACTGTTTGGTTGCTCAATATTAATGCTCAATTTTGTTGACTAACTGAATTTATAACGTCAAATTTCTCCAGTGCTATGGAAAGAAATGCTGAATTTTCAACCAAAAATGTATCATGAAATAACCCCCATATTATTATTTATTTCCCAACAAATATTTATTTGAAAAATTACTAGTTTCAGGAGGATGTGATTTGTTTGAACATCCCGGACATAAACAGAATCATACACGAATTACATATTGAAGAATCCCTATTTATTTATGACCTATTTCATATATTTTTGTCATTTATTTGTACCTGGAAGTGAAAGTGTTTATTGAGATGGACAACATTTTGGAGTTATGGAATGTGAGCTGGCAACAGGGGTGAAAGTTCGTTATTGCTGGTTATTGCGCAATCATCTGAAACCAGTTTCGACAGTATCTCGTGCGCAGAAGAATGTTCCAGTTCGTCTTTTGTCTTCGTTGGAAGCGAACGCAGGATTTCCTCGCTGTTCACACAACTTTAATGGTTCACATCAGCATATATTCAAGACGGATACCCACATTTGAAAAATGTTTCGCTGACATAAGTAATATTTCGTCTACTGGTCGTCGTAAAAATTATGGCACAGTAATCAAAGTTTGATGTAAAGTCATATTGGTACACCAAGGAGGTTGAGTCACACACTTCAAATGCTTCAAATTAGGACACATCTCATTACTCCAGAAAAGCTTGAGAAAAGTAAGTGTAATAATTTCTGATATTATATCATTTGTGTTTTCAGAAAGAGAAATCTACTATACTGAAAAGAATCGGTGTAATATTTCATGTTTTATAATTAATTGGTTTGAAACTCGTGTTTTACTAGCTTTGGTTTTACCCAAGGTTTTACCAAGGTCCGAAGGTTTTACTTTGAGCTATTTTTAGAAATTATGGTAATTTTTGAGACGCTGTTGGAGCAAGAGGGTTAGTACAGGGGGATAGTCGCCAGGTGGCGTTCGACCGTTCGTTTAGCTGAGTAATGAGTAGAATAATCGTGTGATATATTTTTTGCTTAGTAAAATGAATCATTATTATATAAATAAATTACAGAATATTATAGCAATGTTTAATGCTATATAATATACAGTAGGTATATTACTTACCAATGGTAATGATAGTCCTAGCTGATGGTGAGTCGATATGCAACAAGGTCCATTACTGCTCAATTCCCTCAACTGATCAAGTATGAAAACCTCTGCATTAGATGCACAGTCATACATCTCACAACTGTTTTCAATTATTTCAAGAGGGGACCCACACCAATCCGGAAATAAGTCTGGGCAATTCCTTAATTTAATAATTAAATAAAGATGTTATCGACATTAAGAAATCTCAAAGTTATTATATGCCTATTGGATTGTAAGGGGACATGCTTTGGTGACAATTGACGACCTTGGAGCACTCTTTCAAGGTCAAACGGAGCTCAACTTTGCGAGTTTTTGTGATATAGTTGGAAACTCACAGAATTATGGGCAAGTTTACAAAAGAGAATGGTCAATAGCTGCTGCTCCTTAATATTTACATTATCACCCTATTTTACCAGTGAAGGTGAAATGTACTACATACTTGTAAAATAATGGCAATGCATATTTTTGAAGAAATATCAGCCTCCATTCATTAACATACACACATGAAATATCAATGTTCTCATTTTATTGGATCATAATGAATTTACAATTATTATACCACTTATACATTATTGCACCTTATTTAATTTCCCCCTCTATAAATAACTTATAAATATGGATCAGCATGCACTTGTATGTTGGGCAAGTCGGATATCACTTTAATTGAAAACATCAGCTGGAATATTTTGACTCAAATGAAACATCATCAGCTCGTTTATGTGGTAGATTCTGTAAAATTGAGAGCTCGTTCATTATTCATGATCACTGCATTGATATAACGAAGGGCCTTACAAAATGAAACGACTTGATTTCTATATACTATTGCTGCTATTGAGGGTTATTTTACCTGGTGTCATCTTATAGATGGGTACACAGCAAGGAGTCATTGCAGCTCCTTGATAGCAGCAAAATTCGTAGGCTGTGCATTTGGCACCCGAACGACTAGTGCAATCCCATCCGTTTTCACGACATCCATTGCCGTCTAATGAATGTGGACAGAACCCAGTTGGATTTGGCGCTGCAAATGTCATGATATCAAACCAATCAAACATAATGCTAGTTGTTGTTCGATGATCATAAATTTTGCGCACCATCAGGGAAGTCAAGAAACTCGGTGATTCCTAGGAATTTGCAACATGTCCTTCCGTTTTCTTCATATACACAACAATATGAATTATCTGGACAACTGCTGGTACCTGATCTACAATTGAGTGGGTAAAAAGTAGGTATGTAATATTGATTGCAAACATTATAATGCAATCCGACTCATCCTGCATTTTTTTATCAAGTACAACAAACACTTGTTTATTCCTCAATGCCTTAATTGCCTATTTAACTAAAATATAGAACCCAATGTTTGCTAACAATATTACATACTTATTTCCCGGAGTTGCACAGTCATATGAAATACAACTTGTATTTGAAGGTTCCCCCGGGCACTCGTATGATCCTGTAAAAACAAGACAGATAAAGCAAGTCCTTATGCATGTATACTGCACATTATATAGCTATACCAATCACATTATGCAACCAAAAATAGACATGTTATGGGTTTGTAGACATGTCATTTACACTATAAACAATATCCTATACCACCTGACCAAATTTGTAACCTGATTACTGAATCACCCTGTATATAGCTGTTTATATCACTCGTTGATTGAGGACCTTACATGGTGCTCTACTATAGTAAAGTTGGTTTAATTACCAGAATATGGAGTAGTACTTCTTTCAGTGGTTATTGGATCGAGCGATTGGCAACATACCACAATTGTAGTTAAAATCAAGAAGAATTTGTGAATGAAATTCATGTCTTTTCTGGAAAATATAATGCAGCTATTAACTAAAATATACAACTTTATAAACTGAAAACATAATAGTAGCTCTTACAGCTCTTTGGGGTGGCTGTTGATGTTGACTTCACTCAAGTATATACTGTTATTTTCAGGTGCATGACTGGTTTTATATATCGGTATTATATACTATACAGTCGTCCTTGTGCCATATGTGTTTATTGTGTTCTGTATACAGACCACACAACTATAGCAGTTCATTTGAAAAATCCCCTGCATGAACTGCATTTTTTTGTGCATCAACAGATACATTTGTGCATGTAGTTTTTGCACCATAGGTGGATATACTGTGTAGAGGATAAAAATATCATAATGCGAAAATCTTGTCATTTTTTCCAATATGAAATTCCCTTTTGCATATTAATTTCTGAAGGGGATATTTTGTGCAGTACTTTAGTGTGATGGAAAACGGGGAAATTTTATTACGAGAATGTATAGACCGGAAAATATAGGTGGTGTAGTCATACGTTATAGCAGACTGTGCAATTTGTGAAGTACAAAATTAATATTTATTTGAGATGTGCTGGTCCTGAAAACTTATTGAACGCAGTAATTTAGCAAATAAACAATCTAAATATTCGTGTAAGACATTAAATAATTATAAGCCTGAAAATATAATAGTAATGTGCCATATTTGCTATTTGCCTTCTCGTATTCTGGTTGAATTGTAGCCAAATCAATATATTGTTTAACCATTAAAATAATGATAATGGAACAAATGAATTCCTTAATTGAAATCGAGTCTTCATATGAAAATTTATTACACTGTAAATACTAATTATTATAGACCATCTTGGGCAAAAGTATAAATTTCTCTTGGTATTGTTTTCGTTATAATTTGACTAGTTTATACGTAGATGGACATGGTCGGTGACAAAATTGACGACCTTGGGACACTCCTTCAAGGTCAAACGAGTTCAATTTGTTGACTAGCTGAATTTATAACGTCAAATTTCTCCAGTGCTATGGAAAGAAATGCTGAATTTACAACCAAAAATGTATCATGAAATAACCCCCATATTATTATTTCCCAACAAATATTTATTTGAAAAATACTAGTTTTGAGGATGAGATTTGTTGGAACATCCCGGACATAAATAGAATCATACATGAATTACATATTGAAGAATCCCTATTTATTAATGGCATATTTCATATATTTTTGTCATTTATTTGTACCTGGAAGTAAAAGTGTTTATTGGGTAGGACATTTCCTGGAATTAGTAGAACGTGAGCTGGCAACAGGGGTTAAAGTTCGTTATTGCGCAATAGCCTGAAACCAGTTTTGGCAGCGTCACGTGAGCAGAATGTTCCTCAGTTTGTCTTTGTCTTCGTTGGAAGCAAAAGCATGATTTCCTTGCTGTTCACATCAGCATATATTCAAGACCCGAATGTTTAAAAGGTTTAGCTGACATTCAATATTTCTACTGGTTGTAAGAATTATGGCACAGTAATCAAAGTTTGATGTAAAGTCGTCATATTGGTATACTACTTGAAGTCAGACACTTCAAATTAGGACACCTCATTACTCCAGAATGTAGTAAGTCTAATTTCTGATATTATATTAACATTGTGTTTTCAGAAAGAGAAATCTATTATACTGAAAAGAATACAGTGTAATATTCCATGCTTTATACTTAATTGGTTTGAAATTCCTGTTTTACTTTGAGGTGTTTTAAGAAATTATGGTAATTCTTTGAGACTCGTTTGGAGCAAGAGGGTTAGTACAGGGGGACAGTCGCGTTCGTTTAGCTGAATGCTATGAAATAATTATACAGGGTGTCTTAATGCATATTCCTGGAAAAATCATCATCAATTCATTAATAATTAACATACTACATGCAATATCAATGTGAGCAGTTTATTGGTTCATATTGAATTCACAATGATTGCTTATATGGCTTAAACAGTTAATTGCAATATTGTTTTTTCTCTATAAATAACTTATAAATATGGATCAGCATAATTATCCTTGTATGTTGGGCAAGTCGGAGCATTTTGATTGAAGACATCAGGTGGAACAGTTAATTTGACAAAAAAGAAACCTGATCAGTTGTAAAATTACAAGTTGTTTTATCACTGCATTGATATAATGAAGGGCTTTTCAAACTGATGTATAGTATAATTAAACTCCGCAGCGTTTATTTGAAAAAAAACATTTTTTTTTCTCGAACAGCCACAACTGTAGCGAAAATCAAGAAAAATTTGTGAATGAAATTCATGACTTTTCTGGAAAATATAATGCAGCTATTAATTAAATTTTATATGCAACTTTAAAACTTAAAATACAATGGGGGTTGCTGTTGATTTCAATGCAGTATATGCTGTTATTTTCAAGCGACCGGTTTTATATATATTTGGTGCAAAATAAATTAATATCCATATTATACAGTCATCCTTAAAATAGTGCCATACGTGTTTACAGACCCCACAACTCGCAGTTCATTGAAATATCCCCGGGGAAAACCTGCAATGTTTGTATTTGTCATTTGCAATGTTATGGTTTTGTTTGGATTAGCATGCATTTTTTGCATGTAGTTTTTGCACTAACTGGATATATACTGTGTAGGATGTAAATATGTAGACAACCTTATAACCCTGTCTTGAAAACTACTACTTGAAATTTAATATGACGGACAATATTGAAACAATATGCAAATATTCGTGCAATGCATTTAATTATTCTAGCCAATTTACGTGTTAACAAAATGCACGCTTTTGGGGCGTGGCCAAGCAGGCAGCAACCATTTACTATTGGCTCTTAAGATGTCAATCAAGACGCCTTTTTTTGCCAAGATAAATTGGAAGTTAGTATAGAACGAAAAACTTTAAGAATGAGTTGAGGTATTCTCTTGTTTTATGCATAACACTTTAAAAAAGTGTTTTACAAAATTTTTTGCAAACTAGATGTGTCCCATATGTATGCATATGCACTCAATGCATATTCACGAAAACAATTGCAGCTTCTATTTATGTACTACATCCTAGATCAATGTCAGCAGTTTATTTTATCACATTTAATATACATTTATTACATATACCACCCTTACGTTATTTCAAATATCTATTTATTTATAATGACATATAAATATTGATCTGCAACATCGTATAATTATATTGAGCAAATCTGAGCACTTCAAAAACATCCACTGGATTATTTTCCATCAATAAAATCATGATCAGTTCCTGAGTAATCGGTCGTTGTGGATTCTGTTAAATTGTAAACAGTTATATCAAAATTTGTTGAC